>JAQZBX010101462.1:0-11224 GCA_029593785.1 Cabassous unicinctus
GCCAGCACTCCTCGCGGGCCAGCACTCTTGCGCGGGCCAGCTCTCTGCGCGGGCCAGCACTCCTCACGGGCCAGCACTCCTGCGCAGGCCAGCTCTCCGTGCGGGCCAGCACTCCTGCATGGGCCAGCACTCCTGCACGGGCCAGCTCTCCGCGCGGGCCAGAACTCCATGTAGACCAGCTCTCAGCTTGGGCCAGCACTCCTGCACAGGCCAGCACTCCGCTCCGGCCAGCACTCCACACGGGCCAGCACTCCGCTCCGGCCAGCACTCCGCGCGGGCCAGCTCTCAGCTTGGGCCAGCTTGCTTTTCATCATGAGGCCCCAGGAATTGAACCCTGGACCTCCTATATGGTAAATGGGAGCCCAACCACTTGAGCCACATCCACTTCCCTAGGTTTGGTTTTAACATGTATTAGTCAGTCAAAGGGTGCTGATGCAAAATACCAGAAATTAATTGGTTTTTATAAAGGGTATTTCTTTGGGGTAGAAGATTACAGTTACCAGGCTATAAAGCATAAGTTACTTCTGTCACCAAAGTCTGTCGCCATGTGTTAGAGCAAGATGGCTGCCGATGTCTGTAAGGGTTCAGCTTCCTGGGTTCCTCTTTTTCCAGGGCTCATTTCTCTCTGGGTTCAGCTGCTCTGCTCGCTCCACAAGGCCAGCTGTAGACTATTAGGCAAACAGCTAGTCTCCCTTCCTGGGGCCTCTGCTGTGTCTAATTGAGCCTTCTCTCTGCTCCTCTGTGTCCTTACTTCCTGGGCTCCAGCACCCAAGACTCAGCATCAAAACTCCAACTCTCTTCTCTGCCACGTAGCTTTCTCTGTGAGTCCTCACCCACCAAGGGGCGGGAACTCAACGTCCTACTGACGTGGCCCAATCAATGTCCTAATCATAATTTAATCATGCCCACATACAGACCAGTTTACAAACATAATCCAATATCTATTTCTGGAATTCATAAACAATGCCAAACTGCCACACAACACAACCATTTCTTGAGCATCTACTGTGAGCAGGCTCTATGCCAGACATTAGCAGATAAGTGGCCATCACTAGGGGTGGAGAGGTAGGCAGGGGCTAGGTCGTGGTCTCCGCAGGCCATGGTAAGGAATCTGGAGTTCAGTAAGATGGCAGTGGGACTGAGAGTAGCAGAGGAAGAACATGGTCTCAGGCAGGAGAAATGTGGAGAAGACTCCACATTGGACAGATTAAGTCAGAGGTGCCTGCTAGACATCCAAATGAAGATATTAATTGGGTGTTTCGGATCATCAAGTCTGGAACTGAAAAGACCGGTTCAGCTGGAGATACAATTTGGAAGTGGTTAGCATAGACTCTGTCTTTGGACCAAGGGGCTGGATGAGTTATCCAGAAGACAGGGGAGACAAGAAGGCACAAAAACACTTGAGGTTGGTAGAGCGAGAGGTACCCTACTGAGAGAATGCAAAAGGGGCCAAGTCCCAAAAGAAATGCAGGCAGGCGCGGTGTCACCAAAGCCAAAAGAGAACAGAGCTTGTAGAGGGAGGGAGTGGTCTGCTGGGTCAGAGTCTTGTGGAGGCAGAGGTGATCTGTAGGATAATTGCGAAGCTTTGAGGTTTAGAGCCATGGGGGAGGAGAGGAGGAAAACCTCAGCTCGAAAGGTTTTCCTTAGAGTCTGGGGAATAGTAACACAGCGTGAAAAAGTACAGGAGCCAGAGCCTACTCTGCGACTGATTCCAGTCCTGCCATTTACCAGCCACATGACCTTAAGCAACTTTCCAGACTTCCTTGGGCCTCTGCTTGTCTTTACAATGAAAATAATAGTTATTACCCTATTCACAGGGTTATTATAAGGATTAAATGAGTTAATAATTAGCAAATAAAAGAGTGAAAGTGCCCAGCTCCACGTAAGGATTCATTAAGTGTTAGTCATTATCAATTGTTGTTGATAACTAATGCCAGCCACCGGGTTTTACATGTGCTATCTCATGCAACTGGTACAGTGATACCCACTTTGCAGATGAGGAAAACTGCCTAGGAATTTATGGTCTGGGGCAGACAGAGCCTGTGCTACTCTGCCATCCCTCCATGTGCAGCTGAGATGGCCGGTTACTGTCCAGTGCAAGGAAAAGGGACCCACAAAGGACCTAACTGTGCTTCTGCTTCAACTCCCACTTCCAGAACTAGTTGTCTGTTTTAAATTGGTTCTGGCATACTTACAGTCATCAGAAAACCAAGTCTCATTTTGCATTCCACAGGGCTGTATTAGTCAGCCAAAGGGGTACCTGATGCCAAATACCAGGAATCTGTTGGCTTTTATAAAGGGTATTTATTTGGGGTAGAAGCTTACAGTTCCCAGGCCATAAAGCGTAAGTTACTTCCCTCACCAAAGTCTATTGCCACGTGTTGGAGCAAGATGGCTGCCAACATTCAGCCTTCCTCTTCCTCTTAAGGCTCTGTGGTCAGGCTCTCTAGGCTTTGTCTCTCTTCCCAGAGCTCAATTCTCTCTGGGCTCAGCTGCTCTTTTCTCTCCACAAGGCCAGCTGTGAACTGTCAGGCAAAAAGCTCGTTTCTTTTCCTGGGACCTTCTCTCCTCCAAGCTCCTCTATGTGCTTACTTCCCGGGGCTCCAGCTCAAAAACTCTAAACGTCCTTCTCTGTGGTGCAGTTTCTCTGTGAGTCCCCGCCCACCAAGGGGGCAGGGACTCAATGTCCTACTGACGTGGCCCAATCAAAGCCTTAATCATTATTTAATCAAGTAAAAGTAAAACCTCTGAATCTAATACACTCTAATATGCCCAGAGGAAAACACCAATTTACAAACATAATCCAATATTTCTTTTTGGAATTCATCGATAATATCAAACTGCTACAGTGGCCAATTTCAATATAAATGCCCATTCATTAAAATGAAATAAAATTTAAAAATTGAGTTTTTCAGTAGCACTAGGCACATTTTAAGTGTTCAATAGCCACTTATGGCTAGTGGCTACCTGTACTGGATACCAAGGGCATGGAACATTGCCTTCATCACTGAAAGCTCTATTGGACAAAGCTGAAAACTCCTTTCCAGCCCAATATCCCAGGACTCTTAGTACGCTTGAAAGGTCTACCTCCTGTGCCTTACACCAGGCACTAAATTCAATCAACATCTTCTACCACTTTTACCTGTATTCAAGGCATAATGTGCTACCTAAGGAGATGATGCCTCTCATACTGCACTGAAATTACCTGTTTACACATGTTTCCTCTGTCCCACTCTCAGTGCCCTGAAGGCAGGAACCACACATGTATTAGTCAGGTCTGAGTTCTCAGTGCCTAAAGCTTAAATAAACGCTTGGGAATTATTTAATTGGCCCGCACGACATAAGTGCCACACGGAACTGAGAATTATCGTCCCTGCTGCAAGCATTCACCAGGATCAGCCAGAGGAAACAGAGCAGTCCTCACGGCCAGGTGAACATGGCTTTGGAGAAACCCTGATTCTAAATTTATGCTGCTGGATCTTGGCTACGTGCTGGAAGCAGGAGGAGAGAGATGCAAAGTGGAGGAGGCTTTGCCAAAAGCCTGGCCTGGCTGTAATCTCACCCCTTTAGAGGGGGCTTCTGGAACAATCCCAGGCCCAGAGACCCTCTTGGTTCTCTTGAATTCCTCTACCACTCAGACTCGTCACCTACAGTCCCCATCCTATCTGAGCACTGGAAAGCCCTGGGTGGCTTCACCCTGGGAAGCTCACTTCATAAGGCTGGGGGTGGGGCCAAGGGGATTTTGATTTTCACAGAGTTCTGCAGGGAAGCCATAGCTGGGAGCCCCTAATCTACAGCAGTTGCTCAGCTCCCATCATTTGATACCAAGGCGGGAGTCACTTGTTCATTAGGTGTCCCAGCAGCTGCTGCAATCTCTGGTACATAGTAGGTGCTCAGAAAGGGTTTGCTGAGTAAACAAGTGAAAAAAACGAATGAAGTTTTAACACAGTACAAGGAGGAGCTTTGACGTTTATCTACGAAGAGACTGGAGCAAATTGGGTGCTCAATAAACATTTGCAGAAAATACATTTTTAAAATGAGTGAATGATATGCCAGGGAGGCTTTGCAATAAGTCTTATTCATCTCTTTCCCCAGGATTAGCATAGGGCTTGGCACACATCAGCTGCTTAATAAATTGTGAAGGAAAGAGAGAAAGAAAAAGGGACGGGAAGGAAGGAAGGAAGGAAAAAGGATCCTAACTTCCCAATTCTCTGTCTGGATAGAATCTTCCTTGCTCCGTGTACCTGCGCAATGGCTGACGCTGTGAACTAAGCTGAATTTTAAACAGCCTCAATTACACTGAAAGGGCTTTCGTATTGGAACGCGAATGCTCTCTTTTTCTAAAACACATTTCTTTTCCTTTTACATCCAGAAACCCTAAAGCTTTCCAATCCTTCCAACAATGTTAGAAATGCAGCTTAGGGTTGAGAGGTCAGCGCTTCTGTGCTCAGCTCAAGGCACATAGTTCCCATCCATGCAGCACTCACTCCTGACCCCTGCCCTGTGGCCAAAAAGGGACGTCAGCTGAGCTCAGGGAAATTCAATTTGGGCTGACAACTGGCGGCATGGTAATGACATGGCGTCTGCCTTGACATCTGGATAGGGAGGGGAAGCCACAGAGGTCCCTCATGGCTTGGTTTAGGAGGCTTTAAAGTTTAGGTCAGTTCATTTGTTCATATGGAGAAAGACCTGAAAATAGGGCCAACTGGTTTCTAACACTGGCTCCGAATTCGATTCAGCTCCCATTTACTGGTTCCCCTCCTGGAGGTATTTGGGATGAAAAAAAGGAAACAGAATCTGTTCTTTATTCCACTGGACTTGAGCTTTCACAGGGCTAAAAACTGCATGATTATGGGTTTTGGCTTCATTCATTGATTTAATAATCCAACAAACAAAATAAGAAGTCCCTGTAATTTTTTTTAGGAGGTACCAGGGATTGAACCCGGAACCCTGTACATGGGAAGCAGGTGCTCAACCACTGAGCTACACCTGCTCCCCTAGAAGTCCCTGTACTTATGTCTTGACAATGTAGAGAATCTCTGCTCCTGAGGATTTCCCTCCTTTTCTACTGAACTCATAAGCACTGTCCTGCCCTGTGACTACGAGGTGTAGGTGACAGATAACTGCCACAGTGACAAAGGAGAAAGAGAAAAGCTTTGACCCCTTCTGAGTGCTGGTTAGCAGAAATCTCAGGGAGTTGCTTTAGATTTTCTGATGGAGCCCTCATGTGGTCAGCTAATCCACTGATGTGAGATGGTTTGAAGCTGGATGGATCCCAGAAATGTATGTTCTTAAAGTTAATCCGTTCCTGTGAGTGTGGAACCATTGTAATTAGGATCTTTTGGTGAGCAGGATCTTAAGATTTGACCCACGTGAGTCCTTTTACCAGAGTCCTTTATAAGAGAATTCAGACAAAGAGAGAAAATGTCATGCAGGTTGTAGGTTTGGTTATATCCTCAAACAAAGAGAGAAAAAGCCACAGAAGCAAGACGCTCAAATCAATGACACCCAGATGAGAAGGGCAAGACCAGCAGATGCCACCATGTGCCTCGCCATTTGGCAGAGGAGCCCAGGATCGCCGGCAGCTGGTCTTTAGGAAGGAAGCATCGTCTTGATGATGCCTAGATTTGAACTATAAGCTTGTAAGTTAATAAATTCCCACTGTTAAAATCCAACCCATTTTATGGTATCTGCTTTGAGCAGCTTTAGCAAACCAGAACACCCCCCTATCAAAGGAATCAGTTGAGACGGACTCCTATGTGACTTCGGCAGGCAGACACGTCTGCACGGCTGAGTTAGGTTACGTTCTCCCCGCAGGCCCAGAGCACCTGCACTGAGCATAACTTGGTGGATGTTACTCTGTAAGGTATTTACCTGTGGCCTTTTCTTCTAGACAGAAAGCCCCACGAGGGCAAGAGCATGCATCTTTGTATCCTGAGCCCCCTAGTCGAGTTCCTGGCACAGAAGAAATAAGCACTTGATTGACATATATTACATCTAATGAATCCATAGATAAATGAATAAATCAAAAGATTTACTCATAGTTATAAGGTTCTGGAATCAGACAGGCATGGGTTTCCCGCGTGCTCTACCACTTACCAGATGCAGCTTATGTTTCATTGCAGCATAATATAAATACAAAAAATTGCCCATGTCATGATTCCACTCAAGGAATTTTTACACATGCAACCAACACCCAGATCAGGAAACAGAACAATAACAGAATCTCAGAAGCCTGCTGCATGCTCCTTTCCAATCAATATCCCCCCAGCCCAAGGATAACCCCCGATCCTATAACCTGCATGACATCTGACAGTTTATTCTCTCTGACCCTTATCTTAAAATTGGGAAAATAATACCTAGCACAGAGGGCTGCTATGAGTATAAAACTTTTTAAATGTGTGTGTGGTGTCTCACAAAGAATAGTAGTACAGCATTAACAGTAGAAATGGTGGTTGTAATAGCAGAAGTAATAGTAAAAGTAGTATAGTTTTATACTATAGTAGTTGATAGAAGATGATAGATGATGGAAGATATATCTACTATATAGTAGATGTAAAAGAAGTAATAATATTAACAAAAAGAAGCATTAACATAGAAGCAGTGGTAGTGTTGTAGTAGCAGCGGTAATAGTAGAATTAGTAGTGATAATAGTAGGAGTAGGAGTAGTGGAAATAGTAGAGGTAGTAGTGGTGGTGGCAGAAGTCACAGCAGTGGTAAGAGTAGAAGTAAAAGTAGCAGTAGTAATAGCTAAGATTCAGACAGCACTTCCTACACGCCAGGCATTGTTCCAAGTGTTTCACCTCAACCCATCTAACGCTCAAAACAACCCTTATAAGGTAATGTACAATAGGAATGCACAGATGAAGAAACTGAGGCACAGAGAGGTTAAACAGTTTTCCCAAGGTCACATAACTATAGAGCTATGGATCCAGGATTCAAACTCTACCAGTCTGGCTAGAGTCTATCCTCTAATAATCAATAGCTATTAGCATGGCAAAGAAGGATTTGTCCTCCAATCTCTGTTATCTTCTTCTTCTATAATAACAATCCTCAATTTCTGGTAAGTATATGGCCTCAAAGAATAAAGATTACATTTCCCAGCCTTCCTTGCAGGTAAGTGTAACCAGAGGACTAAATATTCCAGCCCACAGAATACAAGCAGAAGCAGCAGGTGCAACTTTCAGGAAGCATCCTTAAAAGGTGGGGGTCTGCCTTTTTTCTTCTCTTTCCTGCTTTCTGCTTGGTGTAATGGCTGGAACAGAAGCAGCCAGCTTGGACCACGAGGTGACCTTGGAAATGGAGACCCACATGGAAGAGAAGCAAGACAGAAAAAGCCTAGGTCCCTGATATCATAGATTTGCAATAGCAGCTCTGCACCCCCATGTCAGAAGTATATTTCTCTCTTACCTAAAAATTCAATCTTCTTTAAGCCAATGTTCTTTTAGATTTTCCATCATTCACAGCCAAATCTAATCCTTAAGAAGGCACTGAGTTATTGTGATTATAATTAACATCATCTAAAAAGACACCAGTAAAACTAATGCCACCTTTGTGTTGGACTCGATTAAAAAACATAAAATAAAACATGACTTTGAGTAATCGTGTAAAAGACAAACTATGGAGACAAGTATGCAAAGCCTCTTTTACCCTGGATGGTGGTAGCAGTCCCTTGTCACCTCATGTCTGGTCACATCAAAAGCCTCTCAGGTTGGACTCCCTGCCTTCATCCTCTCACCTCTCCCATCCATTCAGGGCACTTTTGCTTATCTACTCATCCCTAAAAATGACTTCCATCCTAGAAATTGAAATAATTGCAATGTCTACGTGCCTACTTTATGCAATACTTTATTGCATATCTTTTTTCCTACTCTGCACCAAAACCCTGAAACATAAATATTATTACTTGCTTTTATAGATAGGAAAACAGACTCAGAAGTCAGTGACTTGCCTGAGGTCAACCACTTCATTCACTGGACTCCAAATCCATGCTCTCTGCACCACTCCCAGCTGCCTTCTTGGAAAGGCTGGCCACAGCAGGTCAGCCCTGTGTCAATTCACGCTGACCGCTCTAAGATTCTCGGGCTCTCTGAGTTTCCTCTGCCTAGTTTTCATGGCTCTTCTTGTCCAGTCCAATTTCTTATCATCCCCTAACGCAGACCTCCCTCCCCTAGGGTCAGACTCTTTAGGCCTCTCCAGCACCTGCTCCTACCTCAGGCCTCAATATTCCCAGCTACAAAATGGGCAAAGTCATGCCTTACCAAGAGGCAACACGGCACAGAAGAAAATGGCAGGGGACTTGGAGTCAGAAAAAAATCGACTTCAAATCCAGATCGGAAAATTCTTTATGTGTAAAACAATTCCTACCCAGCAGAGTTGTTGGGTAGATTGAATGAAATAATGTTTCTGAAGAGTCTAGTATATGATGGACTCAGCTAAAATGGCACCTATTATTACTGTTGCTTTTATTTTTACTATTCTGGTACCATCACCCTGCCATCTTTCCTTCTGAAGAAGGGACATATAAATGTGATAAAATGTGACGTAAAAAAGTAATATAAATGTGATATAAACACTTTGGAAAGTCTACAAATGCCAGAGAGCTCTTCTCTACGAATATTTTAATGGACGGTGTCTCTGTCAGATTCTAGTGCTTGTGTTTGACCAAACTTTGCATTTCGACCCCCTGAAAGAATCCCTCCACATTCCCCAGGCTGGGTTCTCTGGACGGGATGGACTGGAGACCACTCACCGATTCCATAGTGAATCTCTCGACGAAAAACTGGAGAGCCTGGAGGCCGAAGATCTCATGTCTCAGCCGTCACATCAGAAAATTACCTGGACGGGGAGAGGAAGGAAGGAGACAAGGGTCATCCAGCGAGGCCGGCAGGAGACACTGTCTCAGACCAGCTCGAGAGTTCACTGGGAGGCTGGCATCCACATCGGGAGCAGTCCCAGACCACGGAGCGGCCGTCTAGGAACAGGAAAGAAAACCACCACAAAACCACTATTTCAGCTCCCCACTTTTCGGCTGAATCTCTATGCACGTGCTCAGGAATCCTTGCATTCTATTTCTAGCTCTCCGTTGGAGAGCAATTTGCAAGTCATTAACTTCCCTATACCTAGGCTCCAAAACATGAAATTAAAGGGTGCTGACAGTGCTACAGACAGTCACACAGACACACAGACACCTGCAGCTGTGTGCCCACAGGAAAACAGAGGTGTTCCCCTAGCAAAGTAACCCAGCCCAGGAAGGAGGCAGATCTATATGAATATACATAGTTCAGGACAGCCGCTCTGAACCCCAGAGAGGATTTTAATTAATTCATGCATTACCAAAGCTTAATTAATTGCTAAGTGCACGGAGTGCAGGAAGTCTGGGATAAAAGGCCTCACATAAAGGAACAGCGTCAATATTTGCGGAGGGGGGGGCGAAAGGCAGGTGGCGGTGTGGCAACAAGACAAGTCAAGGGACCTGCCTGCTCCTTCTCCAGGGATCCAAGCTCTGAATGGCGTCTCCATCCACCTGGGATCAGAAACTGGGGGACACTCTTGACTGCACCTTCTCCCTTCACCCCCATATCGATCCACCCCCAAGTCCAAGTCCTAAGACGTTCACTTCCTAAAAATCCCTCAACCCCACCCACGTCTCTCCATCTCCTCTGACACCGCTCTGGACCAAGCCTCCATCATCCTTCCCTGGGCCACTGCCACTGCCTCCTAACTGGGGTCCCTCTGAAACCCGGTCTCCCACACTGAAGCCTACCTTTTTAAAAAAACTTATTATTACAGAGATTTTGTTCAACATACAGAAACAGAGAAGAGTATTGTGGTAGACTGAATAACAGTACCCCAATTTGGACACGTTCTTGGTCTTGATTTGCATTCCCGGGGGTATGAACCCACTGTGGATGGGATCTCTTGAAGACGTTCAGTGGCCCAACTGGAAGGAGGGAGGAGTCTTAATCCAGATCACTGGGGACCTTTATAAGTAGAAGAAATTCAGACCTCGTCAGAGAAAGCCACAGGGAGGAGCCAGAAGCAGGAGGTCAGCAGAAACCACAAGAGCAGACGCAAGGAAGGAGAGGGCACGGCCAGGTGACACAAGGCAGGGACACAAGCCAAGGAACCCCAAGGATTCGCCAGCAGCCAGCACCAGGGAGTTACAGACTCTGGGAGGGGGAAGCATTGCTTGGCTGATGCATTGGTTTCTGGACTTCTCCTAGCCTCAAAACCATGAGCCAATACATTCTCATTGTTTAGCCAATCCATTGTAGGATATTTATCATAGCAGCCTGGAAAATGAAGACAAATCTCACAAACCCCTGGTACTGCTTACCTAGCTCCAATCACCATCAACCCATAATTAATCCTACCCCATCCACACCCCAATCTTTTTCCCCCCAGATATCATTTTAGTCATAAAAATCATAGCATGTATATGTCTAAAAGATAGCATCATTTAAGAATAATAAAAATTTAATATATAGAAATTATTTTATATATAAAATATATTAGAGCAATACCACTACCACACCTAAAAGGACAATATCAAATATCCAACGTTCAAAATTCCAATAGTCTCGTAAATGTTAAAAGTGTTTTTTAAACAATTTTTTTTAATTGCATTCCAAATAAGGTCCAAACCTTACAGTTTCTTGATATGCAGAACGAAACTATTAAAACACAGACCTGATCATATCACTCTCCTCCACCCTCAGCTTAAAACCTTTCAAAGGCTTCCCAGGGCTTCAGGATATAGACACAAATCGTCTCGCATGCTCTGACTCTTGCCCACCTCTCTGGACTCATCTTGTCCACCCAAGCTCACTGCTCCAGGCACACTGACCGTTCAGATCCTGGAAGCTGTCACGTTCCTTCTGCCACAGGGCATTTGCCCCAGCTGTTCCCTCTGCCTGGAAGGCTTCTTCACTCACCCTGCTTGCCTAGTAAACACCGAAAATTCCCTAATGTTGTTTCCTTCCAGATCCTCCAGATCAGGCCACAGAATTTATCTCCATTTACAGCTATACATTCAATAATGTGAAGACTGATTAATATTTGTTGACCTGATTTGATTTTAAGTTAGGTGACTGCAGAGACTGGGGTTTCTCACGCTGCATCCCCTGCACTGACTACACAATGCCCAGCAAAAACAATATTATAAATATTTGTTGAATAAATGTTGAACCACTTCCTTCAAACTATGATGCCAATAGTGACC
>JAQZBX010101463.1:0-11260 GCA_029593785.1 Cabassous unicinctus
AGGAGTCCAAAACGGCATCATGGCAGTTTTAATTTCCAGTTCAGTGGAATCTTTGTTACATCTCCTAGTGAAAACACTCCTCCTTTGGAAATAAGACATTTAAAACAGCAGGGCATAAGGTCACAGGGACAGGCAGAAAATTTTTACTAGTGGATCACTAGGATAATAGTGAGTGATGCATTTTCCATTCCCACTCTGTGATTCCTGGACCCATTTTAAGCCCACTCTTGAGAACTACTGCTCAGTAAGAAAATATTTCTTTCAAAATATTAACACTTGTAGTTAATAAACCTGCTCGCCCAAAAGCTCTGATGGAGATGTACAAAGAGATTTGTGTTGTTTTCTTGCCTCCTTATACAACCTCAATTCAGCAGCTCTTGGATCAAGGAGAAATTTTGAATTTCAAGACTTGTTATTTAAGAAATACATTGCATAAGGATATAACTGCAAAATAGATAGTGATTCCTTTGAAGGATCTGGCCAAAATAAATTGAAAACTTTCTGGAAAGGATTCACCATTCAAAATGCCAGGAAGAACATTTTTGATTCATGGAAGAAGATCAAAATATCGACATTCACAAAATTTTAGAAGAAGTTGAGTCCAATCTTCATGAATGACTTTGAGTAGTTCAAGACTTCAGTGAAGGAAGTAACTGAAGATGTGATGGAAATAGCAAGAGAACTGAATTACTACAATCTAATGATAAAACTTTAACAGGTAAAGAGTTTCTGCTTATGAATACACACACAAAAAAGTGGTTTCTTGAGATGGAATCTACTCCTGGTAAAGATGTTGAGAACATTGTTGAAATTACAGCAGAGGATTTATAATATTACATAAACTTATTATTTACAGCATTGGCAGGATTTGAGAGGATTGACTCCAATTTTGAAAGAAACTCTACTGTTAGTAAAACAGCATTGCATGTTACAGAGAAATCTTCCCAGAAAGGGTCATTTAGTGCCTCAAATGAAATTGTTGTCCTGTTTCTTTTTTTTTTTTTTAGAAATTGTTTCAGTTACCCAACCTTCAATAATCAAGACCCAATCAGTCAGGAGCCATCAAGATCAAGAAAAGTTAAAAGCAGCCCAAGTATCCATTAACAGATGAATGGATAAGAAAATTGTGGTATATAAACACAATGGAATATTACTCATGTGTAAGAAGGAATAACTATTGACACGTGTGACTGCATGGATGACTCTTGAAGACCTTATGTTGAGTGAAGTAACCCAGGCACTAAAGAACAAATATAACATGACCTCATTGATATGACCTAAGCAAATTGAGCAGACTCACAGAGTTAGAGTCTGGAAGATAGGTTTTCAGGAGACAGAAAGATCAAGACAAGATATTCTACCAGCAAAGTAAATTATGACTCCCTGAAGGCTCAGATATGGATAACACATTTTAGCAGTAAAGTATTTTAATTAAAGAATGTGCCTTATTTTTTTAGACATAATATTGTAATACACTCAATAGAACAAAATATAGTGCAAATATAATTTTACATGCACTGGGAAACCAAATGTATTGTTTGAATAACTTTATTGCAATATTTGATTTCTTGTAGTGTTTGGAGTAGAACCCATATCTCTGATTTATGCCTGTATATTCACAATACAAGCATAAGAAAAAAGAAGTTATTAAGAAAACATATTTAAGTATCTAAAATATCAATAAAAAGAAAATAAGCCCAATTTAAAATTGGGCATAACATTTAGATTATTTAAAATAAAAGATATATTAATGGCCAATAATTACATAGAAAACTGTTCATTATCATTAATCTGCAGGCAAATATAAATTATAATCACAATGAGAAACCACTTTACACAAATTTTAATGCCTAATAAAAGGGGAAAAGAACAAAACCTCTCCAGATCACATATTAGAAAGAATGAGGAGCAAGTGGGTTTGTCATACTTTGTTGTTGGGATGTAAAATGTTACAGTAAATTTTGAAAGCTGGCTGTTTCTTTTATGTAAAGTTAGGTATACATTTACCCTGTGACCCACTTATTCTACTGTTAGATATATAACAAAGAGAAATTAGTTGATATGTACATAAATATATAAGAATGTTTATAATGAATTTTGTTTCATAAAAGCCCCAAATTCAAATGTCCATCAAAAGACCATTGAGAAAGAATTGAGGTATATGTAGTCAGTAGAATAGTATACAGAAAATCAAATACAACATAGATCAATATTATTCAAAAGTGGTAGGCTCTCAGTTCAGGAAGTACTGTAATAGGAACATTTACTGTTATCTTGTTGTTAAGTGTTGCTCATATCAAAGGTTAAAGAATATACTACACTCATTTAGAGATCTGGACAAGAAAATAACTAATTATCCTTTAGTATTTATTGTGTGTCTTCAGAAAAATGACATAGTTTACCTGATCTTGGTTGACACTGAATTTGCAAATAGTAATCAATATTTCACATGTATGTATTAATGTTATATTTATAACTTATTGCCCACTACATATTTGACTTTCAATGACAAATTAAAAAAAAACATATGCAATAATTTTAATTTCATTTACTATTTCATCAAGACTGCTTTTTTCCAGTTTTACTAGATTAAGCTGACATACTAATTTTTTCTTCCATTGTCATTGACTCTAAGTGAATAAGTACATTTACATATATGTGTCTCCATGGGACTGTATAGATCCTTTATGTTTTGTTCCTTTCCTATAATTGCCCCTTATCTTTTCTCACTGGGGAATATGTAGGGTGTCATAGATAATTAGCAGACACATTAAGACTTTTTCTTTTAAGTCTCTCTGATAATTTGGGAATAATCAATTAATTACATGCTACTTCCTTAGGGAAGATTACCAAAGGGGAAGGAAACCATAAATTCTTACTACCAAAGGAAAAGAAAACACAATTTGTGGAAAGAAAACCTACTCTTCATTAAAGTTGGGTTGATAAGAATTGTCTTAGATTCTGATGATCACTAGGATCGTGATAACTTCCCCTGACTCTTGGCTTTGGACTGTAGATACTCCTGTGGTTACTGATAGCTGATTTCTTCAAGTACACCACAAATATCCATTATCTCCTTTGTTAAATGGGTTCTCTGGGAGCATGATAGTGTTTCCAAAGCATTAAATTCCATGAGCTGTTCATATGGCACATATCTATCTCATTTTACCTTAAATAGCATTTGGATACTGCAAGTGAAGATAAATTTAGAAAAATCTGAAAATTTCATCACTGATCTCATCTAATTAAATTTATTAAAGGTAAATATGTCAGATGAAATATAGGACAACCAGTTTCATTTGAATTTCAGATAAACAACAAAATTTTTAGTGTATGTCCTACATGATATTTGATCAATAAAAATATTAGTACAAGCATGTACCATGTTAAATTTGATAAACTGGTAATATATTTTATTTTTTAATATATATATATATATTTTAAAGTTATTTAGATTACATAAATATTACAAAAAAATATAAGGGATTCCCATATGCTCCACTACCTACACCTCCCACATTTTCCCACAGTAACAACATCTTTAATTAGTGTGGTACTTTCATTATATTTGATGAAAAAATTTTAGAGCATTGCCACTAAGCATGGATTATAGTTTACATTGTAGTTTACACTCTCTCCCACACAATTTTATTGGTATGGTAAGATATATAATGACCCGTATCTGTCATTGTAATGTCATTCAGGAAAATTCCCAAGTCCCCAAAATGTTCCCGTATTTCACCTGTATTTCCCATTTCCTGCCCTCAGAACCTTTAGTGGCCACTGTCTCCACATCAATGATATAGTTTCTTCCATTGCTAGAATCACAATAAATCTATCATCGAATACCAGTACTTCTACTTTAGTCCATAGTTCATTCCCCAGTCCTGAGGATTCTGGGATGGTGTTGCCCACTCTCTGTTTAATTGAGTGGAGGCTTTGATCCCATGGGGAGATGGATGGAACTCTCTTGCTTGCAGCTATAGACTCTCTAAGTTCCTTGGGATGGTCATTGTCCATCACCATCTCCTTGCTAGTTTTCCTGGGTGAGTCCAATGAACTAGAGAGTAGGTATTGCAACTCTGTTGAATTTCAGGGCCGAGCTGGCACAGGGACAGCCCAGAGATTAAAGTCTCTTGGATGTACACCTACCAACTCCAGCACCAAATATATGTTCAAATAAAAAGGACAGAAGGGGCATGTGTAGAGAAGCCACATCTGAGTCCAAATCTATCATACTTGGGAGCACAAACTCCAAAATAGGCCCACTGGCAAGGCACCAAATTCCAGAGCTATCTGCCATGACCGTAGGTCCTGGGTGTCTCCAGAACCCTCAGTATGGTAATACATTTTAAATAAACATTTCTTATTAAAACTTTGAAGCTTTAATTGTTTTTGTTTGTTTCTTTTGCATGTGTTTTTCCAAATGGGTTATTGACTCCTGGGTCTGGACTTTCAGACTAGACATCACAAACTGATTGAGTAGACTGACAAATAAAGACTATGCTTTTTATGAGTTATGGAGTTACTGAAAACCCCTAAACCTAAATTAATTTCTAACTCGCACCAACATGTCTAAATACTGAAAACTCAGCCATTCGTTTGCATACCTCTGTATCCTGTGTGTTCTCATAGTTACCCTAAATAAAGGTATTAAAATGTATACTCTAAGATGTTAACAGATCTTAGATATTCTTTTCCATACCAGAAGAACGGGCAGGATAGAAGAATCCAGACCTCTTAAATGGGAGATAGTAACTGAAAATGAAAATGGACATAGACTGAATAAACACTAGAGTAATTCTTAGCAAAACATTGAAGACATTGAACTGTTATATACAGTACTGGAATATGAACTCCTTTGCTCAGTCCAGTGCCTGTCCTATTGTACGGCAAAATCCTAAGATAGCAGGCTACAGGAATTAGCAAGTTTGAGATAAAGTTTTCAGAAAGAGATAGGCTTACAGTTAAAATGTGGCTCAATAGAGAAGAAAGACAACATCAACTAGGAAGAAGGAGTGGAAGTGGTCCCCAATTTCAGAATTGCAATTGAGGTAGCAAAGCCATATTCACAAACTTTGGAAAAGGAAAAATTGCCTTCTTGTGTTTTAATAGCACATTCTATGGAATATTAAATGAATTCTAATTGTTACAAAGTTTTTAACTCGCAAATGTATTACTTCATAAAACTTAATTTAAAATACTGAATTTTTTTTGTTAAAAGACACTTAGCTTTGAAAATTACCTCACATTCAAAATACTAAATAGAAAAATCTGAAGTCACCATAATATATAAAATCTATGTATTCACATTTTCAAAAGCAGTTTTAAAAGTTGAAGTTAAGCTAACTGCTGCTAATGTATCCTTTTAAACTGTGTCTACTAATAATCACTTATCCCTTTTCACATATAACATTTAATATGGGACCAATTTTCACTTTCATATCATGTAACTAGAAAATTATTTAGTTAAATCAAAATCGATGAAAATTTGATTCTCAATGCAGTAATAACAAATGTATTTTAAAGCTTTTTCACTGAATTTTTTTGCCTTTATAAATTGTTGCAAGGGAAAAAGAAAATAAATTTATATATTTTTGAGTAACATCCTTATTTAAACATTTTTCACAGATTGGTGTTTGAAAATTTGCCATTTCAGGCTAATGTTTTTCTACATTTTTGACTTTTTAAATTAAACATGTTTTTGCTATATTTATTTCATGCAGTTTATATTATACATTGTATAATACAAACCTTTATATTTAAAACCTTTACCCCCTGTAAATGAGTCTTCTGTTTATTTGTAGAAATCTACTCATCTAAAAAAAATTCAAAGAAATAGTTTAAATTATTTTCTCTCTCTTAGTTTAATACATAAAATATAATGTATAAGTTATTTTTAACCATTAATCTCTAGTGAATTTGATATAGTCTCATTTATTAAATGTCTTATAAGGGAACAGTAGTAAATCCACTAAGTTATTGTTTTAAAAGTTAAATTGTTCTTGGTATCTTAAACATAGGGGAAGTTAATAAATATAATGTATATGTTTGGGTTTTAATTGATATATTTTAAATATAAGCCATTAAGATATGCAGTGTTCATTACACACTGAAATTTGAACTGTCTGTAATTTAGCATATGTTAATGTTATCATGAAATAAGTTTGCTCTAGCATTCTGCAGCCTATACCTTTTAAAGATTGTTTGGTGAATGTCAGTGTTTTACTAGTACTGTTGCATGCAAGCATTTTTTTTATGTTTTTTCATCCGGCATCGGAAAGTGGTATCCCAGCATATTCTGTACTATATCAACAAGGAAGCTTTGGGGGAAGAAGAAAGACATTTAATTATTTCCTCTTAATGAAGAACCTGTTACCAACACAGTGCCACAATTTGTGGATATATGAGCTATGACTTGTATGTAATTTTGTTTTTGATATGTTTATCTGAAAAGTAGAAGTTTTATATTGAAGTTTTAAGTTGGGAATTAAGTTGAAAATAAAAAGATAAAAAGATAAAAAGATGTTGTTTTGAGAAAAAAAAAAAAAAAGAGTTGCCCTGGCCTCCAATATTGTTGATCAGGCTTGCAAAATAGACACCAAAAAATCGGCAGATTAATAGATTTGCTGCCACTCTCTTGAAAGTTCTAGCCAGCACAGAACTGAAACTCACTCTCACTTGATATCTGCCCAGTCGTGGTGACTCTAGACTGCAATTGCTCCAATCTTTAGGGCCTCCATAACCATTGTGAAGCTAAATCAGGAGATTCCATTACATTATAATGATTTTATCCTGTATTTTATGTGATTGGATATTTTAAACTCTATTCACTTGTACAACTGAAAAACCGTACTTGCAGAAACCTAGATTTTCATTTGGGGTATGCTGAATATGAGAAGAGCTTAAAAAGAGATCCAAGTGGATTAGGCTAAAGTTTCTTCGCTAGTTCAATCACAGCAATTCCAATTTTGATTTACTGATTTTCCTTGTCAAGCTGTATGAAATGAAGAGAGCACGATTTGCCATGGAAATATTTGAAAAGCATAGTTTTTTACTCTATAAAATCTTCAATGTGAAGTTCTAGAAATAATTTGATAGCTTGCAAAATATGATATACCAAGAGCACAAGTAAATTTTTTAAATCTTGTAGACTTTATCATTTCCAAAGTCATATACTAGAGGAAATACACATAATAAATTAAATAGTCAAATATCTTAATTTTGATATAAAAGATAAATTTTAGCAGGCATGTGCCTATGTTTCATGGATGTAGAAGCTTATACAAATTGTGCGATTATTAATAAAAAAACAATAAAAGTATATATGCAAATTTGGGGCTAAATGTGAATATTTATTTCAAAGGAAATTAAATAAAAACAAATTTCAGATATGAAGAAAATATAATGATCACATGATGAAAGAAAATCCATAAATTAAAATATTTTTATTAATTAAATAACAGAGCTACTCCTAAGTAGTAGGAGTGCTTTAGAAGCCATTCCACACCAGAGAAAAGTACATGATATTTAATGAAACACGTCATTGATTTCAACCATGTAGATACATATGAATTATAATTAACTCTATTCCCACTTATTTAGACCCTGGAAATACCTCCAGACTCTACAGTGCAACTTTACATTGGAGAAATACAGTGGAACAGAAGGCAGAATGGAAAAAGTAGGCAGCCTTCATTGATCACAGATATGATCATAATGTGTTCACAACATTTAAAAAGACCAATCATTGTGTGACCATATTGCTATAGCCACATGCAGGGCATTGAGGCTTCATGTTAACTGCATCTTTCATTCAGAATATAAAAACATCACGGAAATCTGACACAAATATTCAAGTTTACTAAGAAAAGACTTTGATTTCATTATGTAGATAAAGTAAGAGTCGCATATTTCTATATTAAAACCTATATATATTTTTATATCCGTGGATATGCACCAAATAATGTTTATTCTATTCAGAATTTAGTCAATTTTGTTTCAGTGCAAAATGTGTTTCATATGGATCCCTCAGTTTGGGGAAGCAGTTACTTTAGTTTCAAAATCAGATGTGGTGTTTATCTTTCTACCTATGAAGAACTATTCTCCATTTTATGTACAAATCTTAAGATTAGCTACTGTTACATGAAAGCTAATAACAAACATTTTCTTTCTTCCTGGAAGAGATAAATGGATAAAATGGGCCACCAGAATCAGACAGTGCTTCCTGAATTCATTATTTTGGGACTCAAGAGGCACCCCCAGCTGCAGGGGCCCCCCTTTGGGGTCTTTCTCATCATCTACTTGGTCACAGTGGTGGGCAACCTGGGCATGATCATTCTGACAAAGGTGGACTCCTGCCTCCAACAAATATGTATTTTTTAATCAGACATTTGGCTTTCATTGAACTTGACAATTCCACTGTTATTTGTCTTAAGATGCTGGTAAATATTGTCATGGATCAAAATGCCATCTCCTATTACGCCTGTGCCACACAGATGGCTTTCTTCATTATGTTTATTATCAGTGAACTTTTCAGTTTGTCAGCCATGGCCTATTACCGCTATGTGGCCATCTGTAACCCTCTGCTTTACAGTGTTATCATGTCCCAGAGAGTTTGTCATGTGCTTGTGGGTATCCCCTACCTCTACAGCACCTTTCAGTCTTTGCTGTTCACCATTAAGAATTTTACCTTGTCTTTCTGTGGCTCTTATATAATCAGTCATTTCTACTGTGATGAAGTTCCCTTATTGCCAATGTTGTGCTGAAATGCACAAGAACTAGAAACGCTGACCATAATTTTTTCAGCTTTTAATTTGATTTTCTCCCTTCTGACAGTCATAGTATCCTAAGTGTTGATTTTGATAGCCATAATTCAAAAGAATACTGCAGAGGGAAGGAAAAAGCCTTTTTCCACACGTGGTTCTCATCTTACAGTGGTGGTTGCGTTCTATGGGACTCTCCTATTTATGTATGTACAGCCCAAATCTCTTCACTCTATTGATTCTAACAAAATGGGCTCTGTGTTTTACACTTTAGTTACCCCCATGCTTAATCTCTTGATGTGTAGCTTATGGAACAAAGAGGTAAAAAATGCATTCCACAGGGTCTTTAAAAACACATGCAACATTTGTTTCTGATATTTATTATAGAATATTTTCCTAATATTCCAAGGGCAAATGTACCTGAAAATATTTCTGATAAATATGATTTCATTATCTTTGAATACTAAACAAAGACTAATTATAAGGCACAGATAGATTGTTAAACTTTTATTCAGAAATTAACTTCATAAGTAGATAACAATTAAATATCTCTTTCCCCTTTGTATTAGTCAGAGTTCTCCAGAGAAACAAATTGACAGGAGACTTATATTATTGTATAAATGTTAAGAGATTTATTTTAAGAATTGGTTCACATGATAATGGGGATTGACAAGCCTAATTCTGTAGGACAGGCTGCAAGTTGTCAATTCCACTGTGATGTTTCATTCCCCAGAGGAAGTGGGCTAGCTGAAGTAGTGATAGAAATTCTTCTTTCTGATGGATGAACTCCTCAAGTAACTCTTAAAGGCCTGCAACTGGTTTAATGAGGAGAATCCTCTCATTGCTGAAGGCATGGTCCTAGGTTGATTTCAGATATAATCAGCCATACATGCTATGGTGGTTTAAAGCTGTATGTACCCCAGCGAAACAAGTTCTTTAATCCAACGTCCTGTGAGTTTCAATCCATTTTAATTAGGATCTTTTGACGAGAGTACTTCGGTTAAGGTATGACCCATCTCCATAAGAATGGATCTTAATTCTCTTACTGGATTGCTTTATTAGAAAATGAAATTCAGACAAAGATAGAAAGGCACAGAAGCAAGAAGCTGAGATCAACAAAACCCAGAAGAGAAGGGAGAAGCCACCATGTGCCCCCATGTCCCTTGCCATGTATGTGTCAGAGGAGGCAAGGATCACCGGCAGCCAGTCTTTGGGAAGAAAGAAATGCCTTGATGATGCCTTGATTTGTACATTTTCCTGGTCTCAAACTATAAGCTAATAAAATCCCATTGTTTAAGACCACCCATTTCATGATATCTGCTTTCAGCATCCAAGGACAATTAAACAGATGTAATCAAAGGACTGATGAATTAAGTACAACTACAAAATATCCCCACAGTAGGAATCAGGCCAGTGCTTGCTTGACTAAACAACTGGATTCTATAACAAGCTAAGTTAACACCATGAAACCATTCCTTGATTCTGATTATATGCTTCATTATGGATGTGATAGAACCTCATGCATCCTCTGAAGGGAAGCATTATATTCTTTATCTATAAACTTGGTGCATGTTTATGTAAGTTTTGTTAAAGGAAATAGATTTTCTCAAACTTCTTTTGATTTTGCTTTCTGGCCCTAAATTAACAGTGTAAAGAAGTTGGAGACAAAAAGTTTTCTGTCTTCTGAAGACAAAATGAATTATTTTTGTCTATCTCTTAGCAGTCATTTCTGCTGTGGCAATCATTCCTTATTATCTATACTGACCTCAGATGTGTGTTAAATAGACTTGATAACTTTCATCTGTCTGCAGTAGATTTGATTTCCTTCCTCAAGAAAAACTGAAGTTGGGGAAAGTCTGGGGACTATGGATTCCTCTAGGTTCCTAGATATGTTACATAAAAGAATTTAAGAACATGTCAGCTGAGCTTGGCCAGTAATTTATTGAGAAAATGGGAGAAGATAACAGAAATAGGAGAAAATAACAGATTACACATCCCCAGATGTAGGTGGGGGCTCTTCCAGGCAGAGAGAGAGATTCAGCTTGTGTGGTTACCTTTTAAACTATTAATATTTCCTCCCCATGTTAATATTTGGGGGAGGGGCCCAGCTGTTTGCTGTTCTAATTGATTACCACACCTGTCAATTGCTCAGAGGGCCCAATGGTGAGGCCCCTTGAGGGTATCCGGGGCTTTCCTTTGACATTGAATGAGATCTCGTTCCAAATGGGATTCTCATGGGGTCCTTCTAGCAGCCTCCTTGGTGGAGGTCTTTCCCTCAGGGGTTTTCCAGGCAGGCTTCCATGGCCACTTGTTTTGTGGCCTTGTTTATCTGCCAGATCTTAGACTCGTCTTCCCTTCCCCTTAACTAACCTGCCTCAAAACCTAGTGTCTCACGTACTGATTCTCATGGCCATGTTCCAGATGCACAGGTAGCTGTCAGGATAGGAAAGAATGGATAAGGAAAGCAGTAAAAAAAAAACCAAAACATAGCAGGT
>JAQZBX010101464.1:0-11269 GCA_029593785.1 Cabassous unicinctus
TGTTGTTAATAGTACAAATACAAGAATGTTCTGTGTTAATAATTGGGGAGTTTGAAAAAATATATACCAAATATGTATTTTTGACCGTAGTTGGTGGGAATAGTCTGATGATATTATTTCATAATCTGTAACAAATATTCCACAACAATGTAATGTGTTGGTAGAGGGGTGTTGAATGGGAATTCCATACATGTGCATGATTATTTGGTAAGTTCACAACCTCTCTAATAAAAATAAATTTAAAAAAATGATTGAGGCTTTGATTGGGCCTCATCAGTACAAAGTTAAGTCTTTGCCCCCTTGGTAGGTGGGGACTCATAAGAAACTGCACCACAGAGAAGGGAGGTTGGAGTTTTAATGCTGGAGCCCCAGGAAGTAAAAACAAAGAGAAGTAGATATGTGAGGAAACAGAGAAGGTACCTGTATTAGTCAGCCAAAGGGGTGCTGATGCAAAATACCAGAAAACTGTTAGCATTTATAAAGGGTATTCATTTGGGGTAGAAGCCCACAGCTACCAGGCTATAAAGCATAAGTTTCTTCCCTCACCAAAGTCTGTTGCCATGTGTTAGAGCAAGACAGCTGACTACATTTGCCAGGGTTTGGGCTACTGGCATGGCCAAATCAAATCCTTAATATAACTTAATCATGTCCAGATGAACAGACCAGTTTACAAGTGCAATCCAATATCTATTTTTTGGAATTCATAACTATATCTAACTGCCAAACAGCCACAGTACCATTAGACAAAGCAGTGGACCTGGGAAGAGAGATGAGCCTTTCACCTGATAAGCTACAGCTGGCCTTGTGGAGAGAGCAGAGTAGCTGAGCCCAGAGAGAAATAAGCCGAGGAAGGGAGGAACCCAGGAAGCCTGAACCCTTACAGACATCGGCAGCCATCTTGCTCCAACACGTGGCAACAAACTTTGGTGAGGGAAGTAACTTACGCTTTAGGGCCTGGTAACTGCCAGCTTCTACCCCAAATAAATACCGTTTATAAAAGCCAAAAGATTTCTGGTATTTTGCATCAGCACCCCTTTGGCTGGCTAATATAAAACCAAATGTCCATGAAGTGACGAACAAAATGTTGTATATGCATAAAATGGAATGTTATTCAGCAACTAAAAAGAACGAAGTTCTGATTCATGCTTCAACATGAAACAACCTTGAAAATAATCTGCTAAGTGAAAGAAGCCAGTCAAAAAAGATATGATACCACTTTTATGAAATATCTGTAACAGATAAAATAGATAGACAGAAAATAGATTAGTAGTTGTTGAGGATTGAATCATGTACCCCACAAAAGACATGTTCAAATCTTAATCCATATTCCTGTATACATGAGCCTATTTGTAAATAGGACCTTTTGAAAATGTTATTAGTAGTTGAGGTGTGGTCAAATTGAATCAAGGTAGTCTTTGTCCATATTATTGGAGGGCTTAGAGAGGAAATTCTACACAGACATTCACACAAAACCAAAGGAGATGCCCAAGGGCAATACCATGTGATGGAAGACTATCATCCCAGAATCCTGTGGTGTTTGGGGGAAAGCATAGCCTTGTTAACATTTTTGTTTGGACTTCTAACTGCTAAAGCAATAAGCCAATAACTTCCTGTTGTCTAATACAACCCATTGTGTGGTATTTCTAATAGCAGCTCTGGCATACTAAGACAGTCGTTCTTTAATGCTGAAGGTGGGGTGGGATTAGAAATAGGGAGTGGCTGATAATGACTACAAGATTTCTTTTACAGGGACCAAATATTCTCATATTAGGTTGTGGTTAAGTTTGCACAACTCTGTGTATATACTAAAAACACTGTAGTCCACACTTGTAATGAATGTGTGATTTTATATCAAAAAAGCTGGTTTGGGTGCTTTTATGAGACCAATAAATTTGTTGAAACACCTCTCCAGGCTGTACCTCAGTTTCTTTGCTTTCTGATGCTACCGCCATGATATTAAAAAAAAAAAATCTGCAAGTAAAAAGGACATAATAAATTAGAATAAATCAAGATGACATGGTTGTTAAATAGTGCTATGCTCCCCATATATTTTTTTCAATTTGATTCTATATTTTTAGAGTAATTTAGAAATTAGTTGTACTTTAAGAGTTCTTAGGCCAAAGGGAATCTCAGTTGTTTAAAGTTACTGGCCCATGCATTCTCATTTCTTAGTTAAAACAATTAAATCAATGCTCCAGTTATGAATGGTAAGTATACACAAACAATCACTGTTGGTGCTTAAGGTTTAAAGGAGTTTAATTTCCATTACAAGTGGTTATTTTTACCACTTTCTAAAAAGTTATTTTTGATACAACTTGATTATGTTTAATTTGCAAATATAACCTGGCAAATAATATTAATTGGCTAATATTTGCAATGTTGCTTTAAAATGAACAGCAGTAGAACTGAGTATTAGCATGTTAAATTAATTTTTTATTATAATTTCACCCCTAACTTTAGGTCATAATCTGTGATTTCTATGGAAATAAGTATCTTGGAATTGGAAGGACTTAACTCTGGTTATGCTAATAAAATCAGGAAAAGCCCAATCTCTTTGCCTACATTACTCCATGCTCCTCAATGGGGCTTGCAATTTTGGCAGGAGGAAGTACTGAACCTATATTCATTAACTCTGCCTCAAAACAAAAAAAAAAAAACTATCAACAGCAGCAAATATATAATGCTTAATGAAGATGATTTGAGGTCAGGAGTTTAGGCCTTGTCTTAGTTTATCAGCTGCTAAAACAAATATCACAGAATGGATTGGCTTAAATAATGAGAAATTATTGGCTCATGGTTTTGAGTCTAGGAGAAGTCAACAAGGCAATGTTAACTCCCTGAAGACTGTGGTGTTCTGGGACATGATGCCTGTGATTCTTGGTTCCTTGGCTTTTTCTTCACATGGCAATGGATATGGCAGCATATTCTCCTTTCTCTTCCAGTTTTGTTCACTTCCAGCTTTCAACTCTTTCTGTGGCTTTCTCTCTTTCTCTGTCTGACTTCCATTCTACTTATAAAGGGCTTGTTGAATTAAAGCCCAAATTGATTCAGTTGACCATGACTTAACTAAAAATAACATCTTAAGAAGGTCTTATTTACGAAGGACTAACACAGATACAGATGCTGGTTAAAAGCTTTGTTTATTGGATTACATAATTTGAACTACTAGAGTTGCCTTCCACCGAACAAATTTTAGCTAAATCAATAGTTCAAACATCATCATATGCTTTGTCTTGGCAACACCATCAGAGATGTCAACTGTCCCTGCACCTGGCTGCAAGGTTTGGGTACTTCAAAAATTGGTGAATTCTGTTTTTATCTTTGGGTGAAATTATTTTAATATGAATCCTCAAGGAACTATATCATAGAGTTTGTAAATGAGAAGGTGAATTTACTAAGATTTTTATTTTGCTAAAAATTGAGAAGATGATTATGACATTAAATGACAAACATAAATTGCACCTAATTTGAAGATCCTTTTAAGTACCTAGGGAAATCTATATTTGACCCATCATGTTATATAGCTGGAATATAGTAAAAAAGGTAAATAAACTGAGATCATGCTACAGATTTAGGAGAAATATTATAATTAGACATTGAAGATTTAGAAGTGTTTTAGACCTAAAGACTATGTGTTAAGTGAGTGAGAATAGTAGTAGACAATGAAATCAGGAATAACTGTTTTGGAGGATGAAGAAGAGCCATATAAGGAAGCTGAGGAAAAATGGTCTGTGGTATATAATAAGGACCATGACACAGCAGCATATTAAAATTCATCTGGGGTTCCAATTAGAAAAGCTTGGTAAACTTTGCTGCAAAGCTCACTTACAATATAAAAATGGATAAAAATTCCATTAAAATTTCTAATTGGAATATATGAGCCTAATATTGATACCAAATAAATGGTAATGGAAGTAAGCCTGCTTACCACCTTTTTTGTGCGATGTGGAAAATAAGTGCCAGTGAAGAGATTGAGTGCAAAAAAGCAGTAAGGGAAAGAACCGCTGAAAGAACCATTTTCACTGATGAGGAGAAACAAAAGGTATTGATGCTCTTGCTAAAGAATAGGTATGGATTTATATGTTGTATTAGTCAGACAAAAGGGTGCTAATGTGAAATACCAAAAATGGGTTGGTCTTTATAAAGGATATTTATTTGGGGTAGAAGTCCATAGATACCAGGCCATAAAGCGTTAAGTCTTTTCTCTCACCACAGTCCATTGCCACATATTAGAGCAAGACAGCTGCCAATGATTGCCAGGGTTCAGGCTTCTTGGGTTCCTCTCTTCCCGGGGCTGCATTTCTCTCTGGGCTTAGCTCCTCTGTTTCCTCCACAAGGTCAGCTGTAGACTATGAGGTGAACGGCTCACTTTTCTTCTCCTGGGGCCTTCTTTCAACATCAAAACTGCTTCTCAAAAAACTGCCTCCTCTGTCCTTTGCCTGGCCTTTTATATTCGATTCCCCCACCCACCTAGGGGTGGGGCTCATCGCCCTACTGACGTGGTCCAGTCAACACCCTAATCATAATTTAATCATGCCCAGATTAACAGATCAGTTTACAAGCATGATCCAATTATATTTTTGGAATTCATAATTACATCAAATTCCTAGACGGCTACATATGTCAACGAATGAAGTAGTATACTTTTGTCCAGCAGTATTCTGTGGCAGAAGAAAAAGAGATATTTATGCAGATGGTTCAGTTGATCAAAAGTAGGAAATTTGTAGGCAGGGGCACTGAATAAACAAACTCAACTATGGCAGAGTGGTTCAAACAACGGTGTAGATATACTGGTGACACTTAGAAGTTAAATACTATAAAATGAAATGACTGAAAGCCTCAATAAGGAATTATAGAGAGATAGAGGACTGATACTGTTAAATATTTTGCATAGAAAATGCAATAATGAAATATTTTACAGTCAGTAGTTATATTCAAATGAACAAGTTTACAAAATAAAATGTAAGACAACTGTTTATATTACAAACAGAACAGAAAACCTGCTGGAAAGAAATTTAAAAAGCTGTGAAAGAAAGGGGTTAAATTAATTTTCAAAGTAGATATTTTCAATGACATATAATAAGAGTATTTGGTATGGAACTTTACTGGTAATCTGGTAATAATTTTTCAAATGATTGTATGATTTCATAGTTTTCAATATTCATTTGACCATATACTTAAATCTCTTCTACTGTAATAATAAGAAAAGAGACAGGAACCTGCTATTTATATCAATCAAATTATTTGAATTTTAAAGCTTTATGGGCTTTATAGACTCTGGTATGCCCCTAATCAATTACATAGATTTGGAATGTAGGTTCAGAGAACTTGTGACCTTACTAGATAGCAAAATATATTATACTTACACCTGTCTAACTTTATTACATATTATCATTTATTTTATAAATAAACCAAATTGTTTTGTGATTATAACTGAATTATATCAAAACTCAAGCAACATAAGAAAAATGTACAAAATTTAAATATACAGTTAAATTTATTAAAACTCATCATCTCTAAAGATGCACAGTGGAAACCCAGATGAAGTCTGATATTATATATACTTACATTATTTCAAGTATATAAATTAAACTTTATAAGTAATGGTAAAATACAAATAGGAGATTATAGCCATCAAATTACATGGAAAACCTCTAAAATGTGCTACAACTCTTTCATGTCTACAAATACTTTCTTGACAAGAAGAGTAAATGTGGAAAATGCCATCTGAAGACAATGGGAATAAAAGGAAAAATGAAATATTTAATCCATTGATATCACTTCCTCTCATAGAAATTAAAATAGCATCCAAAACCATGATCAATTTGTCTTTTGTTTTTTTTTCTAATGTTTTTTTTAAACAATTATTATGACATATTCTTTTTGCAAAGTTTTCATATTTTTCATACAAGAAGACAGTCAATTAAAATGAATATCATATGGGAAGGAAATGAGTCATCAGCATTATGGGATTTGAAATTAGGAAATGACAATTAACACTTCTACATTCAATTTTAATCTTTCACCCAGCTAAATTAATTAAAGAAACAGAATTGTGCTTATTTACATAAATCTACAAGCCTAGTTGTAACACTTTAAATAGCAATGGATTTGTAATAAACACTTTAAAAAAATCCCATCTGGTATCAAATATGTGACCTTATTCAGAAAATATCAATTAGAAATATTGTTATAAATGGATATTAACTAGGAAAGCAGATATTTCATTTTCTGTACAAAAAAAAAATCATTAACTGTGCAGGCTTAATGGAATTTTTGAAGGAAACTTGCAAATTTAGTAATTAATAATTAACAATGCTTGCATTAAAATCTATATGGCATATATTGCACAGTTTTACACATAAAATCAATGAACTGTATCAGTCAAATTTATATTCATTTGGAGACAAAAATTCTCTGTAAGAATTATTATAAATTAATTACTGTTTAACACTAAATTGATATGATTACATTGAAATTCAAATTTCATTTTCAGAAAGTCAGTTCTTTTCCATGGACCATTTTATTTGCTACAATATTTATTTCACCTCCAAAATACTTTTTTGAAACTTGGCATACAAGCAAAAACAAAACAGACTGCCACATAATTTTTACTACTTGACAATCACTACCAACAACTTCATAATTTTTATGACGTCAGTGAAATTTTCTGAAATAAAGTCAAGGAATGACAGCTTTAAGGTCTCATTACCCGACTGTTTACACTCTTCTCAGTCAAGGCTTGTGATCATCTTTCTGTTTCTTAGAATAGAATTGCCCCTGTTTACTCAGCATGTCTGCAAAAGCGCGTCTTCAATTCTCCTAAACACTGTGGATATATTATAAGAGATTCTGTTTTAAAAGGTTTATCTAATATAAATCTTTGATGTTAGGGAGTTTTTCGTCTTTTTCTTGTTTCTAAGACAATAGAAGAACTTAGTACCATAGCCTTTTTCTATTTCGTAATAGTGATAACTATGTGCAGTAATAGAGCTCAAGAGATAAGCTAATATAATAGGCATAATGGATACTGGAGTTCTGGTATTGTGGACAAAGTGTTCAACAATGTGATGGCCATGTTCTAACAGTCTTGTCTATACCGAGCCACAGCATCTCCACTACTACCAGTTCATAGTAATTCCAGGGAGCTGGGGTTTTCAGAATTTACCCTGGTTAAGATCTACCTTATTGAGTAATGTTTATTTGTATTAATGGTGTAAGAATTGTGTTTGATAAGTCATATTCAGTGAAACCACACCTTCAATGATGGTAATATAATTTCAGAGGCATCACCAATAGAACATGATGGTATTGGAAAAAGGCAGGGAGACAGGACAAACAATATGAATTCTACATCTGTCATAAACGTTTACAAGGCCTTAGATTTTACATTTATAAAATGAAAGCGTGTTCCAGTATTGGCTGAAATACCTATATATGTTTAGCATTTTACTGTTCTTAACAACCATCACGACTTCAAGTGGTGTTTCTTATATAGTGGTACCTCTTATTTTTACTTCTCATTGAGCTACATGCCAAATCACTGTTTGTAAAAGGTGAGGAGAACATTGGAACCGTTTTAGCTTGATAATTATAGCTCACAGTCGCTGAATTACAGCTCACTGTCATCTGAAACTGAGACTAGCAGGCTGCCTTATGAAGAGGCATGTTAATTGATTTTGCAAAGGTTGGAATAGAAGAGGCTGTACTTTTTACTCTAACTGTAACAAGCACTACCTGCCTATATTGATTACTTACTTTTCAGTTCTATAGTAAATTGCTATTGTGAAAACATAATGAGGCTGAACATTTGTGGCCCAATGATAGGATAATGTTTAAATACTCTGTGCCCTGCTCTTTGTAGATTTACTAATAACCTCTTTAATCATTTCTGTTCATAATACCGTGGATTCTGAAGCAGAAACTAGCTTAACGATACAGCTAACGTGTGGAGCATGACATTTAATTATTCCAAATCACATCAATTGTTATTCTATCCTTTAGAAGGTATGCCATTTTTTCCCCCTAATACTGTGAAATACACATAAAATAAGTTCAGAGAAATTTAAATTCTACTGTTGCTCATTTCTTTTTAAACTACAGTTAACCAGAATAATTGTTTATTTTCTTGAATGAATTATATGTGGAAATAACATTTTTCTACAAAAAGCATTTAATATTTGAAAAGTAAGCATAGTTTATTTTAAAGACTAGTAGAACCACACATATTAGAATCGTGTCAAGTAAAAAACTCAATATTTAAGAAGATAATCATGAAAGAAATCATACCTTACCTTAACAGAAGATATTTTTACAATATGCTTCTCCTTCAAAACTGCAAATATTTCATTTTTATATGAGATGAATTAGATGAAATATATTTCATTATTGGAGACAAAAATGCCATTCTATGATATTAATATTCTTATGGATATGAAATAGTAATGTTATGAAATTGAATAAAGTAATGAGGACTATTTAAAAAGACAAAATCTGGAAACATATTTTCAGCAAATGTGAACAATGAAAAAATAGAAACATATTTAAATATTAGAATTTTAGCATATGTACACTATATAAACACTAGTTTCATTTCCCCCTAGAAGTAGTAGCCAATTTAAGCGATATTTTTGTTCACTATTAATTTTATGTTCATAGCATCCAGTTATATTTTCATTTTCTATTGAATGAATCTATTTAGAACTAACATAATGGCTATAGTCTCATTATATCATTCTCTTGGAACCTAAAATAACCAGGTCTGATTATATCAACCTGGTATCTACAAAGGAATCCTTCTTGTATCAGGTTTGTTAAGATCAGTCTTGTATTCATACTCTCAAAACATCTTTCAAAAACAGCTAATATATTCTACTTACTAGGAAATGTACAGGATATGTGATGGTGGTGAGAAAACATAGCATGCCCATTACGAAAGATGTAAATTCCCTAACAGAAATATAAAAGAAACTGTAGGTGCAAACAGTAGAATTATTTAAATTTGCCTAGAGATCTCAGACCAGGCTTCCATGATGAAATAGTTCTTAAGCTGACCCTTAATTTGCTTTGTTATTTAGCAATGAGTTGATTTGTTAAATTAGGACAAGTGTTTGATATGTTCAAGATCCTTTGTCCAAAGACTTTATAAATTGTCAAATAAAACAGTTGCACATATATATATTTCTTAACATATGTTAACATACTTAAAATTAATTTTGGTATAAATTTGAACATAATATAAGTAAAAATGTGTATAATTATGGAACCTATGATACACAGAGAAGCATTCTTGGCCATATTTGCTATTTACTATACTATCATTTATTGTCATATTCTTTTACAAGATATCATGTTATGACCTAGATAGTATTTTTTGAAAACTAGATTTTTACTGAATGATTTTAGACAGATATGTATGTAATAAGAATTCAAAAACTAAACCACATATTGAATTATATATTATATTATATTATATTATATTATATTATATTATATTATATTATATATAAATAAGACTTGCAAAGTTGGGTGCTTATTTACAACAAAGGTGAATGTATTAAAACACATATCAATAACTTTACCTAGAAATATGTTAAAATGCCATTGCAAAAGATTTAATCACAAACTCCAACAAAAGTTAATCTTAATCTTAATGCATGTTGCTGTGGCTGTGAGTCCATTTGTAAACAGGACCCTTTGAAGATGTAATTATGAGTTAAGGTCTGGCTAAATTGAATTAAGATGTGTTTCAGTTTGTATTACGAACATATAACAAGAAAATTCGGATACAAACGCACAGTAGAAAAAAGAAACTGGAAGAAGCTAGGAGATGTTCAAGTCACAAGTCAGAGAAAGACACAGGCGGAGGGAATGAATCAATTACCATGGGATAGAAGATGTCATCACTAGAATGCTATTGACTCCAGGAGAATGCAGGACCTTGTTGACATCTTGGTTTTTGACTTTTGGCCTTTTAAAACCATGAGAGCGTATAGTCCTTTTATTAAGTCCCCCATTGCATGTTATTTGTCAAAGCAGCTTTGGCAAACTAAGACAGCCAAGTACCACCATTAATTATAAATTTTTCTTTTAAAACTATATATATATATATATATATGTGTGTGTATATATATATATATATATATATATATATACACATATCCATAATTTGATAGTTCTCTATACTTTTAATGTCTATATATTTTCACACTCATTGTTTCATATTTCTAGAGAAATTCAAATGCTGATACATTGCAGCATTTTCAATATTGCTGAAAAACAAATAAAAATTTTATCTCTCAGACTTTTCATTTAGTAGTGAGTTAAGTTATAAATGATGTTGACTGGTCAACCACAAAGCATTCAATGCTTATCAAGTCCATGCTCTTTGATCAACATCTATATAATGTCCTATTCTAACTATGAAATTGTCTATCTATTATGATCTTCGAATTTTTTAAGTATACTTTATTTCTTCCTTAACAGATTTAATCTCTATTTTTTCCCTTGAGAGATCTAATTGATATTATTCATGTCATTTTTAAAGGCTCAGATTTCCTGACTAAAAAAAGAAAAAGTTGCAAAAGTATATCTAATTTAAGCCTATTGTGTTTTGTTGTACATAGTCTTCACATTAAAATTCAATCAACAATTACCTATAATCATAATTTCTACTACCTCAACTCCCAGTCACATCTCAACCAATTGTCTTATATTTCCATCTTCAAAGTATTTCTTCCTTTGATTTTCAGGTCAATGGAAATATCTCCATTATTGACATAGATTCTTGGGGTAACAGGGTAATGTATATAAAGTCAGAAGTCTGGAGAAGACAAGATGGCTTCGGTTTAAGTGGGCACTCTCTCTCTCATAAAAGATGGCTGAGTGGGGACACGATCCTACCCAGGTGAGCTGTTCTGGGAGCAAACCAAGTGAGAGCCTTTGGGGCATCAATCGGGAGGGAGCTAGATTGCTCAAGATAAACACAGAACATAGAAAACAGCAAATAAATAGAACAATAAAAACAAAGTGTCAAAGAGAAAACAACACACACACAAAACCAGCAATAAAACTCTAGAGTAGAGAGAGAAGATATTCAACAGAATAAACCCATCAAGAAAAAAAGATGACCAGAGGGCAACAAAAAATTACAATCCATACTAAGAAAAAGGAAGACATGGTCCAGTCCAATAAACAAACTAAAAAACAGGAAGAGATGCAGAACATCAAACAACTAATCAAAGCTGTCCAAACAAATATCATGGACCAG
>JAQZBX010101465.1:0-11254 GCA_029593785.1 Cabassous unicinctus
GTGACAGTTGATTTGTTCCCCATGGATATCGGAATTACTCAAAGCATTTGCTGAAGAAATCCTTTGCATTTCACTGTCGACCTTTGTCATAAATCATGCGATTATGTAAGTATGTGCCTGACCAGTGGCTGAAGAATGTCATTTATTTGTTTGTATTACTGTGGGTTTATCGGTTTCAAATTCTGTTACTTATTAGTTCTTGTTCATCAGGAAATATCTCTTTTTGGCTTTCATTTTTGAAGACCATTATTAGACATATACACGTACACACACACACATATACTCCACAGACCCAATATGAATTTGTGGTGGGCAGTTGATTTCCTTCAGCACTTTAAAGCTCATGTTGCCTTAGAGACTTCATTGTTTCTGTTAAGAAGTCAGCTGTCACTATTAATTTTGCTCTATGTAATGAGTCTCTATCTCTGGCTACTTTTGAAATTTTTTTCTTGTCTTTGAATTTGTGAAAAATTATTCACATAACTCAGTGCAGTTTTCTTTGTATTTATCTTAATTGGAGTTTTAAGAACTTCTTAAATCTGTGTGGGTCAATGTCATTCATCAGTTTTAAAGTTTAATTTGACTTTTCACTTCAAATATTGCTTTATTCCTATTATTTTTCTCCTTTTTCCTGGAAATCCAAACACACTTATGTTTGACATTTGTATTGTGTCCCTCATTTCTCTAATGTTAGATTCAGCATTTTCCATTCATTTTTTTCCTCCATGCTTCTGTTTGTACATTTTACAGTGACCTGTCTTTAAGTTCACTAATCCTATTATCAGCTTTTAAACCTATCTAAAGAGTACTTAATTTGCCAGTTTTAGAATTTCCATTTAATTATTTATATAAATTCCAATTCTTAAGTGAAATTCACTATCTTTTAATGTATTCTATCTTTTCTCCTGCTTTCTAGAATATATTAATCAAAAATATTTTAAAGTATTTGTCAGATAACTTCAACACCTGAATTACTTTGATCTTCTATTGTCCGATATTTGTCATCTTTTTTATTATATTGAGCTATTTCCATGCTTAAAATATTTTGATTGAATGATGGATTTATTTTTTTTTAATGAAGAATATCCAAAAGATGCTAAACAGAGCTTTCCTTTTATGAGCACCTTTTTCCAAGGCTTATTTTTTCTAAATTTTTTATTATTCTATTTTGGATTGATTGAATAATATTTCTAGGTACTATAATTAGCTAGAGTTAGAGTATTTGAATCATAATTTCCAGCTCCACCACTTACTATCTGTGTGCTCTGGGACTACTCATTCAATGGCTCTTGTCTTTCTTGTTCCACAAGTAAAATTGTGGCAGTAATAGTTTGTGATCATTAAATGATGTAATATCCATATCCAAATATGAATATTGTTTAGCACATAGTCAAAGCTATCTAAGGGTTTTCTATTAAGCTTTATCCCCCTGAAATTTTTAAAATATGAATCTTACATTTAGTCTTTCATTAATAATGTTTGATATTTTAACACCCAAACTAATCTTAAAAAGCACTAAAATAAGTCAATATTTATACTGTCCCCCAAAGCAGTGCAAGGATTTTTTAAATCTTTAACATCATCTCCTCACTCTTTAGTGTTTCCTGCTGCCCAGTAAATAAGTCTATATTTTGAATCCCACAGATTATATTTTATTACTGCTTTAAATAGCCGGAACTTACATATATTTAGTCATGTTTGCTTTCATTCTTGGAAATATTTTTGTATGTATTCAATTCTAGATTAATAGTTTCTTCTCATTTTCTATTAATATTTTTTTATTTTAATCTTCATGGCCCCACAGTTTAAATTTTCACCTTTATTTTTTGAACTATTAAAAAATAGTGCTTACTTTATAATCTGTATCAAGTAATTCTATTATATTCACTTACTTTATAATCTGTATCAAGTAATTCTATTATATAATATTAAGGATACCTAATATTCTTGCTCCTTATGACAGTTGGTTCTTTCTTACGGTCTTTTGTTTCCACCTGTGTTTGTGTGTTTGCTTCCTTATTTTCCTGAAAATTTATATAAACCAGGACTTTTTGGAAAAATTTTGAGACTTGGATGGTTAAGAGTTCATTCTTATATCTTGTATTTTTGTCCTCTTGTACTAGCCCTGCCCTTAAATTTGCTTCCAACCTAGATGCATTTAAAAATTTATTTTTGGCTTGCAATATTATAATCCACAAAAGCAGTGTAAATCTTAACCCCCGCTGGATATGAGCATGTGCCTATTGCCATGAATTCCAAGATAACATTTTTTAACTTCTCTATGAGCCACATGACCCAAAACCTAGATATAGTAGTTCCATGTTTTTCCAATTCTTTTCTTTGAATGTGGTTGTAGCCATTCAGCTACTAACTATATGGGAGCATCACGGTTTTAACTCCTGGCCTTGTGAATTCCTCATCACTGATTTCCCATCTCCTATACAGATGACTATCTCTGAGGTTCTAGGCTAATCATAGGGGAATTATTGGCCTCAACACACACTCACCACCCTTGATTCTATTCTCAACTCATTTTGGCCTCTGTGAATTTTACTCATTTTTCTGAAAGCTAATAAATATGTTAAAATGTGTATTATATCCCAAATATTTATATCTTGTGTGGTCAAATATTTTAGTAGACCTAGTCTGCCAATTTTTTTCCAAATGTCATCATTTACTTTTAATGAAAGTAAATGATGACAGACCTCTCATCAAAGTTATAATTTAATTATCAGTAGTATAAACAAAATTCAAAATATAATCATTTAATTTAAACATAATTATAAAAGCAAAGCACATTTAAAAGGTAAACAAATAAAATTCAAACTAACAGCATTAATACACCATAAAAATTAATTTATCCATTCATTCACCTAATCTATAAAGATGAACTGTTGTATATGAACCACTGTGCATGTCTCTGGTGATAAGACGTGGGAAAAAGCAGATATGCGTGCTGCTCTCATGAAGTTTGCCAGCTAGGGATATGACAGACATTAACTAATCAGCCTCATAAACATAATATTGCAACTGTGATGAGTTCCATAAGCTAGTTACATATAGGATTATGAGATCATATAGTAGGGGGATTTAATGCCATCAACATTTTTTTCTGAGATCTGTAAGATAAAGCAGGATAAGAAAAATATTCTGGGCAGGGAATAGCATGTGCAAGATCAAGAAAAAGAGTAACGGTGGTGCAGGTTAAGGAACTGAAAGAGCCCAGAGAACCTGGAGCACAGATAGCATTGGCAACACGCTGTGAGAGTAAGTTGGAGAGATACCCAGAGATCAAACCACACAGGACCTCCTTGGATGTGTTAAGAATTTTTACTTTATACATGAAATAGATAGTTACTTCTTTTGCTGCAACTAAATTACTCATTTAAAAATGAATCTGCTGAAGAGATGTTCTGTCCCAACTGAGTGGACTTGGTAGCCTTGCCAAAAATCAGTTGCCCATAGAGTTGAGGGTCTCAGTTTGATTCCATTGATTAATAGTCTATCTTTATGGCAATATCATGCTGTTTCAGGACAGTCTCTTCAACAAATGGTGCTAAGAGAACTGGTTATATATATCCAAAAGAATGAAAGAGAACCCCTATCTTATACATTATACAAAAATGAGCTCAAAATGGATCAAAGACCTAAACGTAAAAGCCAGGACCATAAAACTCCTAGAATAAAATTTGGAAAAGCATCTTCAAGATATGGTGGTAGGAGGCAGTTTCTTAACTTTATACTCAAAATTCGAACAACGAAAGAAGAAATGGAGAAATGGGACCTCCTCAAAATTGAATACTTTTGTGTTTCAAAGGACTTTGTGAAGAAGGTGAAAAGGCAGCTTACTCAATGGGAGAAAATATTTGGAAACCACATATCTGATAAGGGTTTAATATCCACGATATGTAAAGAAAACATGCAACTCAATGATAAAAAGACAAATAATCAAATTTAAAAATGGGGAAAGACTTTAATAGACATTTTTCCATAGAGGAAATACAAAAGGCAAAAAAGCTCATGAAAGATGTTCAATATCACCAGCTACTAAGGAAATGAAAATCAAAACTTCAGTGATATATCATTTCACATAGAATGGCCACTATTGAAAAAAACAAAAACAGAAAACTACAAATTTTGGACAAGGATGTAGAGAAATAAGAACATTTATTCACTGCTAGTAGGATTGTAAAATGGTATAGCCACTGTGGAAGACTGATGGTTCCTCAGGGAGCTAAATATAGATCTGCCATACAATTTGACAATCCCACTACTAGGTAAATATTCAGAAGAACTGAAAGCAGGAACACAGACATTTGCACACTGATATTCACAGCAGCATTATTCACAATTCTCAAAAGATGGAACCAACCCAAGCATCCACCTAACCAATGAATGGATAAACAAAATGTGGTATATACACACAATGGAATATCATTCATCTGTAAGAAGAAATTAAGCCTTGATACATGTGACAAAATGAATGAGCCTTGAGACATTTTGTTGAGTGAAATGAATTAGACACAAACGGACAAATATTGTATGATCTCACGTATATGAAGTAAATGCAATGAGAAAACTCATGAAGTTAATAGCTAGAATATAGGTTACCAGAAGATAGAATGAGGGTAGAGAATGGGGAGCTAAGACTTAATTTGTACAGAATTTTAATAAGGTTGATTGCAAGTGTTTGGAAATGGATGGCGTGATGATAGCACATTATAGTGAATGTAATTAACCACACTAATCTGTCTGTATGATTGTGGTTGAAAGGGAAAGTTTAGGGTCGTGTATACCACTAGAAGGAAAACTAGAGAATGAAACATGGGGCTTCATAGCACAGTGAACCCTGTTGTGGATGATGAGTATGGTCAATAGTACAAATATAAGAATGTTCTTCCATGAATCAGAACAAATATACATTAATATTACAAGATGTTAATAATAGAGTGCAAATTTGGGCAAAATTACACCTAAAGCAAACTATGGGCTGTAGTCAATAGTAATATATCAATATGTTTCCATCAATTGTAAAATAATTATGATAAGTGAAGGAAACCAGACACAAATATCCACACATAGTTTGACTCCATTTATGTGAAATGTAAATATAAATAATTTATAGAGATAGAATTAGATTAGCAGTTATGTATGGCAGGGGAAGGATAGATGGATTGAGAAGTAATTGCTAAGGGGTAGGGAGTTTTCCTTTTTGGAGTAATGGAAATGTGATGATGAATGCATAACTCTGTGATTATATAATACCAAAAGTCACTGAATGCACACTTTAGATAGATTGTATGGCATGTGAATATATCTCAAGAAAATTCCTTTTAAAATGTATCTGGTATTGACTGTGATATTTCAGTTTCTATTAAGTGACATGACTATACAACATGGTTTCATGCAATGACTCCATTTTTCTAAAAAGATCAAACTTTAATCAAGCCAAGAGTAACCATTGAATGGCAAGAATAAAATATTTTATTTTTTAATTTCAATTTTGTAGCCCTCCTAAATTAATGTTTTCTTTGAGGAGGACTATTTGTACTTTATATAGTAAGTTTTCTCGTTTAAGGCACCACAATAATTGTAGCTCAAACTGGTGAGGAAATGCCTAAAAGTAATTGTTATCATGCAATTTCCCAAAAATTATTCACCAAAATGTGAACAAGAATGCCCTTTCCTCAAATGTCCACCATCTTCAACTCCCAGAAATGTGTGTTGCAATTAACTTTACTGTGATTGAGGTAAAATTGTGAGGGAAGATGCTGCAGAGCAAATGAATCTGATTTTGGCCATTGCTGGGAGAAATCAGGGGATCCATAAAGAATAAATGAGCAAAGAACTCCAAAAGAATTGGGTTCTCCTTCATTTATTCAGATGGAAAGAATTCAAGGGAACCTTTTGAAAGAAGGAAACAAATCATACTTCAGTGGAAGCCACATGAAGAGTCAGAATACATTCGAGAGAATGTTTCACGTTCTCTGTGAAAACCAAAGTCATTCCTTTGAAGAATCTTGGAAAAGTTTGCAGAGTGATAAAGAGAAGGAAGATCTGTCCCACCGTTTCTCCCCAGTGGCTCCAATGAAGAAGAGCCCAGATAATGAACTGTATTATGACTCCCAGTTACAGATGTTGGCACGTGATAAAGGAAAGTAACCAATAGACCAAATTGAGATAGAGGAGAAAGACATATGGTGCTTCTTTCAAGAAATCCAAAAAACAACAACAGCAAATTTGATGGTTTCCAAAATTCTGCCATGAAAACATGCACAAATACAAACCTTTCAAATTATTTATATGGTAATTGTGAGGCACATAAAGCCATCCAAAGAGGTTTTACTTTCTTCTTCCCTTTTATTTAGAAGAAATAAAAGTTCTAAAATCATGGGCATTGGTACTTATATAAGCAATCATACTGTTTTCTGTGCAGTCATTTAACTATCTCTAACCTCATTTTATTCCCACCAAATGAGATATTGGATTGTAAGTGTGTATATTGATGTATAGGTAGTTTCCAACATAGACAGAATACACATACATCCCTGCCAATAAGGAAACAGGAAAATCAATAAGCCTGCAAAAATAATAATTGAGAGAAAGTTTTGTTTAAGTTGATGAAGTTGATTTTTTTTTCTTATGGCATTTCTTTTTTTAAAAGTCAAGTTGAAATAATTACTCTGCCAATTAAAACTTCTCTGAAGACAGTCCCAGGACTTTTAACATTGGAGTTAGATAATGACTTTGGTAGATATCAATAGCTATGGGTTGAGCTGAATTTAATTAACATGTGAACACACACATGAAAATAATTCTAGGGGTTCAAGTATGAAGCAAGAGCTAATATGTCATTGGTATGGTCTTGCCCAGTTTGAAGCAGACTGACATTAAGTTCGTTGAATAGGGCAAGTGACTAGGAAGAATCCACTCTGTTCTAATAGCTCCTTCACCCAAAGCCATTGGAATCAGTAATGATCACCTGAAATTTCCAAATCAATGGCTACTCTCATGTACATACTTTCTATGGTCATTCATCACATCATTTCCAATGTGCTCTTTAAAGCTTGGGTGAATTAATTCAACAATGAAATCACCATTTGACATCTACTTGTTAGCTGTGAGACTGATGGATTTATAAACAAATGAACCAAGGTTTCAATTAAATATACTTTGTAGCTGAAGTGTATTAAATCAACTAACTGTAATTCTTGATTCTTGACTGGATATTTTTGGAAAATTTACTGTAAAAGACTTCACTCTGCTGTTCAAATAAGGACTCATCTTCCCTCAAGAGATGCAAACAACAACAAACATGACAGTTTCCAGAATTCTGCCATGATAACATGCACAAATATGAACCTTTCAAATTATGTATATGGTAATTGTTTGTGAATATGGGTTACAATATACGTACATAACAATTCTACTTTGGATTCCTCCTATTTTCAAATATTATATTCTTTTACCTTGTATTTTTTTGGAAGTCCAAAAGGAGGGACATAAATATACAGGATAGGGACTATTTTAATTTTGCTAATGATTCTTTCAAAAAGTGTGCATTTTCCTTGTAACACTCAAAAGCAGAGAAGTTTTTTTGACTAACAAAAGTAGTTTCTTATTTTGTTCGTAAAAATATAAACTTGGAAAACACTTATACTACTGATCAGATTCTAGCCGTCTAATAAAGTGTATGGTAAATATAGTTTTATTTGGTTTGAGCAGCTGCAAAGTGGCAAAACAGTATGATGTTCCATGGTGTCAGCTCTTGAGAAAACAATTGTAGTGTAAAACTAGCCTATAGGAAACCACATATGTAAATAAAAGCAACCATATAAATGTGGAACCATTTGGATCCAATACTGTAACTAGGTGGAAAGCAGATGAACACATGGACAAGATTGTCACAGACTGCAGCAGGGACAAAATATTGAGTTAAAAACAATGTAACCATGTTAAATAAATGGGCTAAAGGAATAGTCTTCTCACATACAAAATTCAACAGAATTTGTGTGATTCTCAGATTGGTGAAAAGATAAAATGAAGGTGTGATCCACAGGCTTAGCTCCAAGATTTTCACAATACGGAAAACACAGATTACTAGAAATGAGACAAAGAAGGCAAGCTGCAACTCTGGACTACTGGTCAACCTCAGGAAGCTAAATTCCTTCTCTCTGGTCTGATTTATTTTGAACATTTCCAGATGAATTCTTCTTCTGTTTAAGGAAATGAAAATAGACTAATTATACATGAAGAAATAATACACATTTAAAATTCCATTCAAGAGTTTTATATAAATGTCTTCTAATTTCTGTCATTTTACAAGGACAGCATTATAATCTCCAATTTTTAAAATCTATTTTTATGAAGCAATTACTATGAACCAAGATAAGAGATAAAGAAACAATTGCTTTCAAAGCAGTGTTTCTGCAATATCACGGAAACACATGCATCAATAAAAAACCTAAACGTATAAGCATATATTCTGTAAAGACTGAGAAGTTTATCAAAAAATAAATGCAGAAAACTAATAAAGAAAATTTTGTCTCAGACATATGAAATAACTGTCTAGCTAATGATAAACAGCAGATAATATATAGCAAATGAAAGCTATACTTCAGCCATGGTGCTAAGTGCTTTACATGTTTTAATCCATTTGTTCTGCAGAGCAACACTATGAGAAAATACTATATCTTCATTTTATAGAGGAAGAATCTGAGGCAGAGAGAGGTTGAGTAATTTTCCCAGTAAGTCTGATTCTAGAGTTCATACCTTTTGAAGTTACTTCAGCTGATAGAGTCAGGATCTGACTTCAAAGTTCACTTTATTCAGTAAGTTGAATTTGTTTACACATTATAAAATAGGATGTGCTCTCATAGTGAATTATATCATTCAGTATGATGCAGCTATCAAATACCTTATCAACAAATATTTTGGGAAGATAGAAAATGATTGTATTTATTGTATGACTTTTCAGTTCAGTAAAATATGGTGGACCAAGTATAATATGTTAAGATAGAAACAAACTTTGAAGCAGGAAAAATTTGAATGACTTTCTGACTTACATGATTTTAGATTAATAATTAAACTGGGAGTCTCCATTTCCTTACCTTTAAATTGATATTATAAGACTGAACTTGTAGTGCTGTTCAGAAAATTAAATGAAACAACATATATTAAAACAATGATTCAACTATGGCAAGCATTATTGTTTATTTCTCTACACTTTATGTTTTCATGTATGTGTATATCTAAATCTTCGGACATCCAGTGCTTCCAATAAAGTATCTGATTTATGAATAAATGTGTTAGGTTCATAGAATTGCCATTCTTTGAAACATTTGTTTATAATTTTTCCTTGCAGAAATAACCATTTAGGGGCTGATCTTTCAGATAGGGAGGGGAAAATATTATAAAACATCCTATCATAATTATTGTTCCTTAGGAAAATACAAACCATTTTCTTTTATTTTCTCCTGGATTCTTCCCTGATAATGTTATTCAATGTACTCAATACATATAAAATCCAGCAGAGTTAACTTTAAAAGGAGATGAGTATGGATTTAGGGCCCTCTTCCTTAAATTTCTCATGAAAAATTTGTCAAAAAAAGGAAGTTATTATTTAACTTTTTAGGTAAATAATTCATTAATGCAAAAAAAATTCTTCAGCACCTTTATACTATGTACAGTATGGTGCAATATGAACTATAAAATAGGCTATCTTAACAGGCTGATTCTGTAATTGCAGTGAATTAGTCAATTCATGAAAGCACTTTTGCATTCCCTTTTGTCCTGAAATTATGTGTATGTGAGTATAACAATTGGCTGCATGTTGTCATGGTCAGTCATAAGTGTCAGTATAATTATGGGTCACATATTTCTGAAAAAATGCTATTGGCTTATAACTAACTCATGTATTTCCCAAAGGGCATTTTTGGTCCACTTGACGTCATTTTTCTAAAGTAAAATGGAGTCATCTTGTTGAATTTCAAAATCGGCATTCATTCATTATTTTATAGTTCACCCATTATTGAACTTTTATTTGCTACCAAGGACTGTGCTAAGCTTTAAAGATAGAAGCATGGATCCTGAGCTCAGAAAATTTGGAATAATAACAGGCTCATTTTTCATAATTAAATATGGGTATATGTTTAAGTAGAAATCCAATAAACTATTAATTAAGTGTAAGAACTTACAAAAATGGTTATTTGTATATGTGTTTTGACAGAATTGTAGACAATCTGACTTTCAAAGGGAGATTGGAAAACACTTGAATAACAAAGTCTATTAATAGAGAGATGGAAAAATAATTGTTCGTAATTATATAGAATATATGAACATAAAATATTACCCTGTGGGAGATGCGGAGCAGAAATCAGCTCTAAAGTAGAAAAGCTGCTTTGAAATAAACTGAAGAAAATATTTTGATTAAGGGAAGTAACAAATTACTGCAGCTTTTGCTTTTAATTGAAAGCAATATCTACTAAATGATCATAAATCAGTTCCGACACTGATTTTGTTAAGACCTCACTTGGTCTGACAAACATTGTTCTGAAAACTATGGGTGGAGGGGAGTGGTTGGTGTGAAAAGAATGAAGTTCCGACTTAGGGTCTAGGGATGGTTTCAATCCATTTCTTCTTTTCTAAGTCACATCAGCATTCATATTCTCGTAGTACATTACTTAAGAGATTGTATTGATTTCTCCCCTTATATTTTCTTTTCCCCTATGAAACTATACAGTCCCAGAGCTTCTTGAAGATTCCTCTGTACTGGGAGTGGTGCTTGGCTTATAGTGGATGAGCAGTAAACATTCCTTCACTTTGATAATACTATGCAAGTTCAAGTTCAACAGAAATGTTACATCTTAAACAATTAACTTGTCATATGCTTCCTTTAGCCTTAAAAGCCTTCAAAAATGAGTCACCTTTCATTCTAAAATTAGATAAATAATGATTAACTGTGGGTACAATTTGAACTGTGGTACAACTATCAACAGGGAAGAGAATAGAGACAGCATGAAGGATGCCAGGCCCCAGGAGTATGAAATGCTATTGATAAATTCTACAGAAATCCCAATTTCTTCTGAGGTCATCCATGCATATTTATAATAAACGCCCTTTGCCTGTTTCAGATGTTAAGATCTAAAAAGGAATTCTCTGAAGGTTTTGATTCTGGTTTATTGTTGTGGCTGAAGAAGGAAGGTGTGTTACTGAGAGTGACTCTCTCAAGTGGGGAGAAGTACGTAGGTGGCAG
>JAQZBX010101466.1:0-11258 GCA_029593785.1 Cabassous unicinctus
GGGTACCTAGAAATGAAAAAATGGGCAGCCTACTGAATTTCTTCTGGATCTGTATAAGCAGAAGAGTTATAGGCCAAGTTAACAAAACCTTAACTCAAATACAAATACAGAAAATCAGGGCACCTTATTCAATTCCCAGATTTGAGACAGCTCATAGACCCAGAGCCCCTTGAATGAGGACAAGGCCAGGTCCCCTTGGGGAAGGATCCTGTTAAACTGTCAAAAATTTATATTGTTAATCTTCCTCCCAGCTTTCCCCAAGGAGACCTATGGCATTTTACCAGAGTAATTGTGCATTGGGGAAAAGGACATTATCAGACATTTCAGATATTATTAAACACTGTCTCCAAAGTGACATTAATTCCAGGAGACCCAAAATGTCACTGTGGTCCACCAAAGTAGGGGCTTATGGAGGTGAGGAGATTGATGGAGTTTTAGCTCAGGTCCATCTCACAGTGGGTCCAGTGGGTCCCTGGCCCCATTCTGTGGCTATTTCCCCAGTTCCAGAATACATAATTGGAATAGATATACTCAGTAACTGGCAGAATCACCACATTGGATCTGTGACTTGTAGAGAGAGGGCTATTATGGTAGGAAAGGCCAAATGGAAGCCACTAGAACTGTTTCTGCCTAACAAAATAGTAAATCAAAAGTAAAACTGGATTCCTGGAGGGATTGCAGAGATTAGTGCTACCATCAATGATCTGAATAATGTATGGGTGATGATTCCTACCACATTCCCATTCAACTCTCCTATTTGGCCTGTGCAGAATACAGAAGGATCTTGGAGGACGACTGTAGATTATCATAAACTTAACCAGCTGGTGACTCCAATTGCAGCTGCTGTTCCACATGTGGTATCATTGCTTGAGAAAATCAACACATCCCCTGGTACTGGTATGCAGCTATTGATCTGACAAATGCTTTTTTCTCAATTGCCATTAGTAAGGACCACCAGAAACAGTTTGCTTTCAGCTGGCAAGGCCAGCAATATACCTTCACTGTCCTGCCTCATAGGTTATCAACTCTTCAGCCCTATGTCTAATATTGTCCACAGGGACCTTGATTGTCTCTCCCTCCCAAAAGACATCACATTGGTCCATTATATTGATGATATGTTGATAGGATGTAGTGAGCAAGAAGTAGCAATGTCTCTAGACTTATTGGGAAGGCATTTCTGTGAGGGAGAAAGAGAGATAAATCCAACAAACTCAGCGGCCTTCCAACTCAGTGAAATTTCTATGTGTCTAGTGGTGTGGGGCATGCCATGATATCCCTTCCAAAGTGAAGGATAAGCTGTTGCATCTGGCTCCTCCTACAACCACAAATGAGGCACAATGCTTAGTTGGTCTCTTGGATTTTGGAAACAACACATTACTCATTTGGGTGTGCTACTCTGACCCATTTATGGAGTGACCAGAAAACTGCTACTTTTGATTAGGGACCAGAATAAGAGGAGGCTCTGTGACAGGTCGAGGCTGCTGTGTAGGGTGCTCTACCACTTGGTCCATGTGATCCAGCAGATCCAAAGGTGCTGGAAGTTTCAGTGGCAAATAGAGGTGCTGTCTGGAGCCTTTAGCAGGCCCCTATAGGAGAATCACAATGTAGACCCTTAGGATTTTGGAGCAAGGCCCTGCCATCCTTTGCAGATAACTACTCTCCTTTTGAGAAACAGCTTTTGGCCTGCTGCTGGGCCTTAGTAGACACTGAATCCTCAACCATGGGGCATCAAATTATTATGAGACCTGAGTAGCCTATCATGATCTAGGTATAGTCTGACCCTCCAAACCATAATGTTGGGTGTGCACAGCAGCACTCCATAATAAATGGAAGTGGTAATACAAGATAGGGCTTGAGCAGGTCCTGAAGGCATAAGTAAGTAACATAAGGAAGTATCCCAAATGCTCATTGTCACCACCCCTGCCATGTTACCTTCTCTTTCCCAGTCCAAAGCTTTGGCCTCTTGGGAAGTCCCATACATAAGTTGACTGAGGAAGAGAAAACTCTGGCTTGGTTTACAGATGGTTCTGCATGATTTGTCGGTATCAACCAAAAGTGGACAGTTGCAGCACTGCAGCCCTTTTCTGGGACATCCCTGAAGGACAATGGTGAGGGAAAATCCTGCCAGTTGGCAGAACTTTGAGGAGTGCACCTGGTTGTTCATTTTCTTGGAAGAAGAAATGGCCAGAGTGTGTTTGTACATTGATTCATGGGCTGTTGCAATAGTTTGGCTGGATGGTTAGAGATTTGGTGACAAAGAGGTCTGGAGAAGAGGTATGTGAATGCACCTTTCTGAGTGGACAAAAACATGAAAATATTTGTGTCCCACATGAATGATTAACAGAGGGTGTCTTCAGCAGAGGAAGATTTTAATAAGGAAGTGGATAAGATGACCCACACTGTGGCTAATTCTCAAACTCTTTCCCCAGCCACTCTTGTCATTGCCCAATGAGCTCATGAAAAAAGTGGCCATGGTTGTGAGGATAGAGGTTATGCATGGGTTCAGCCACATGGTCTTCCCCTCCAAAACACCAACCTGGCTAAAGGCACTAGTGAATGCCCAATCTGCCAGCTGCAGGGAATTACACTCAGCCCCTGATATGGCACCATTCTCTGAGATGATCAGCCTGCTACCTGGTGGCATATTGATTACATTGGACCACTTCCACCATGGAAGGGCAATGATTTGTTTTAACTGAAATAGACACATAACCCACATAATCCCTATATGGGTTTGCATTTCTTGTATGTAGTGTTTCTTCTAAAACTAGCATCCATGGACTTACCAAATTTCTTACCTACCATCATGGCATTCCACACAGCATTGCTTCTGATCAAGGAACCCATTTCACAGTAAATGATGTGTGGGAATGGACACATGCCCATGGAATTTGCTGGTCTTACCATATTCCCCATCATCCTGAAGGAGCTGGATTTGGTAGAACCATGGGATGGCCTTTTGAAGACTCAATTACAGTGCCAACTAGGTGGCAATACCTTGCGGGTCTGGGGCAATGTTCTCCTGGAGGCTGTGTATGCTCTAAATCAGCATCCACTCTATGGTGCTGTTTCTCCCATAGCCAGAATTAATGGGTACAGAAATCAAGGGATGGAAATGGAAGTGGCACCACTCACTATATCCCTAGTGGCCCAGTAGGAATGTTTTTGATTCCTGTCCCTGCAACCTTAAGCTCTGCTGTTCTACAGGTCTTATTTCTGAAAGGAAGACTGCTGCCACCAGGGAGCACAACAATGATTCTTTTGAACTGGAAGTTAAGACTGTCACCTGGCCACTTTGGGCTCATCTTACCTCTGAATCAACAGGCAAAGAAGGGTATTACTACACTGAATGGGGTGATTAATCCTGACTATCAAGGGGAAATAGGACTGCATGTCCATAAGGAGGGTCAAGAATAGTCTTCCTGGAATACAGGAGATATCTAGGTTGTCTCCCAGTACTGCCATGCCCTGTGATTAAAGTCTATGGAAAATTGCAACAACCCAATCCAAGCAAGAATAACAATGGCCCAGAATCTTCAGGAATGAAAGTTTGGGTCACCTCAACAGGCAAAGAACCATGAGAAGATGAGGTGCTTGCTGAAGGTAAAAGGAACATGGAATGGGTAGTGGAAGAAGGTAGTGATTAATATGAACTTTGACCACATGACCAGTTACAGAAACAAGGACTATAATAGTCATGAATCTTCCTTGCTTTGTTATGAGTAAGACTGTATATGTACATAAAATGAATTTCTTTGTTTTCTTCCCCAACCTTTTCCCTTATCATATGACAAGTTTTATTAGTTTCATGTCATAATATTTAAGGATATCAAGTATAAGAATGAATATGACCCAAGGACTTGTACCCTATTCTGTAGGAAATTAATACATTTCCATTTGAACACAGGAGAGTTGAACCTTCTTAAGCAGAAATAGATATATGCATGTCTGTCATTGTTTTTATCTAAGTATGGTTTTAGGTAATGTGTATGGTTGCCAAGTTGACAAGGGGTGGACTGTGATGGTTAGGCTAATGTGTCAACTCCACCAGGGAATTGTGCCCAGTTATTTGGTAAAGCATGCACTGGGCTAATTGTAATACAAGGACATTTATGGGCTTTAGTCACTAGTGAGTTTACTGGATAAATGGCTGATTACATCTACAATCAACCAGGGAGATTGCTGTCAGCATCAGCAATGAGTGATATTTTATCCAATCAGTTGAATACCTTAAAAGGGGAAGTGATTTCAGCATTCAGTGAGTATGCCCTGGCTCATCTTCAGACAGCCGACTTCTCCTGGAAGCTCAAGGACCTTCATTGGATTTTCATTGGAGCCATTGATGTGCAGCCTTCCTGTGGAACCTGGATTGTACATCCCCAGGGTCACATTAAAGAGTCTTATAAAATCTCATACTATTTACAGATATCTCCTGTTGATTCTGTTCCCTAGAGAACACTGACTTATACACCAGGTTACTCACTTTCTTTCACATGACAGGGTCAAAATATTGATTCTCTTTTGATGTGTCTCTTCTTTCTTCCTGTGTTCTCACTTTTTATAAGACCTACTAAGAGGGTGGAGACCCAACCTGGTTCATGCCTCAGAACAAATCAAAAGCCCTAAAGCAATCTATTCAATTGATCTAATTGAGGTCCCTTAATTGAATTTAATGCAATCAAGGAGCTCCACACCCCCAGGTATGGATTAGTGCAATATAATATTTTCTGGGATTCACAAAATTGAAACCACCACACCCTACTTTCAACTCTTTTAGGTATATACCTAGAAGTGGGTCTGCGAATTCGTATAGTCAATCTATCCTTTACCTGATGAGGACCTGCCAAATAGGCTTTTACAACAGCTGAACCATTTTACAAGACCCAGGAGGCAAGGGATGAGTGTTTCAATTTGTCTACATCCTATAAAACACTTGTAATTTCCTGTTGCTTAATATTTTAATAATAGTCATTCTAGTGGGTATTAAATGGTACCTCATGGTGGTTGTTATTTGCGTTTCCCAAATAGCTAATAATGTTGATTATCATTTCATGTGCTTTTGGGCCATTTGTAAACCTTCTTTGAAGACATTTCTATTCAAGTTTGTTGCCCATTTTTAAAATTGGTTGCTTGTCTTTTTTATCATTGAGATGAAAGATTTCTTTATATATTGTGGATAGTAAATACATATCAGATGTGTGGTTTCCAAATGTTTCTCCCATTGAGTAGGCTGTCTTTTCACTGTCATGATAAATCCTTTGATGCACAAAAGTTTTTAATTTTGATGAAGTCTGATTTAACTATGCTTTTGTTGCTTGTACATTGAATGTAAAATTTAAGAAACCATTGCCTAACACAAGGCCCTGAAGATGTTGCTGTGGTAGTCTGATATTGCTTAATAATTCCAAAAATAGATATCGGGTTTTGTTTGTTAACTGGTCTGGTCCTCTGGCTATATTAGATTGTATTAACTTCAGAGGTTTCACTTTTACTTGGTTAAATTTTGATTAGGACTTTGATTAGGCCACATCAGCAGGATGTCAAATCCCTGCCTGTTTTATAGGTAGGGACTCACAGAGAAAATGACATGGCAGAGGAGAGAGTGGGAATTTTGATGCTGGAGCCCCAGGAAATAAATACACAGAGAAGAAGAACACAGAGAAGCAGATGCATGAGGAAAGAGAGAAAGCTCATTAGACACAGCAGAGGCCCTGGGAAGAGATATGAGCCATTCACCTGAAGGTTTACAGCTGGCCTTGTGGAGAGAGCAGAGCTTCTGAGCTGGAGAGAAATGAGTCCCAGGGAAAGAGATGAGCCCTCTAACCTACACTTGAGAACAGAAGGAGCTGAGACCATGGAGCCTTAGAAGAAAGAGAAAGGCTAAATCCTGGTAGAGAGTGGCAGTCATCTTGCTCCAACATGTGGCAACAGATTTTCATAAGACAGTAACTTATGCTTTATGGCCTTGTGACTGTAAGCTTCTACCCCAAATAAATACCCTCTATAAAAGCTAACAGATTTCTGGTACTTTGCATCAGCACCCCTTTGGCTGACTATTGCATTTGCCCTGTTTTCTTCTAGGAATTTGATAATTCCAGCTCTTATATTTAGGTCTTTGATTCATTTTAAGTTCATTTTTGTATATGATGTGAGGCAGGGGTCCCCATTCATGTTCTGCATATGGAGATCTAGTTTTCCTAGATGCGTTTGTTTACTAGTCTATTCTTTTCTGATTGAATGTACTCAGCACCCTTGTCAAATATCAGTTGGCTATAAACATGACGGTTGATTTTTTTAATTCTCAATTTTATTTCAATGTTCTATGTGGTAGTTTGAGAAAGTATGTATGCCAGAGAATCATATTCTTCAAGCTAGTCCATTCCTGTGGGTGTGAACTTGTTTTGGGTGGGACTTTTGATTAGATTACTTCAAGTAAAGTGTAGCTCAGGGAGGGTCTCAATGCTATTGCTGGAGTCTTTTATAAATAGCATGAATACAGAAAGAGAGACAAAGAGAAAGATACTTAGGCCAGAAGCTTAAAAAAAATTAATGTGAGAATTAGGCAGAACTTGAATTTATTATGTCTGCTGACAAGAGCCAAGTTCAGTCTAAAGAGACTCAGACCCGACTCCCCATGCTGCAGTTTTACTCTTAAATAGCTGTTACTACTTAGCATTTGTTTTGATTATGCATTAGATTATATGCAAATTGATGATCGTACATAGCTAGTTATATAAATGTATGATTAGTATATTCGGGAAATCACACTTGCACATACATTGCATGATCAAAAAAGGGGGCAGATAACTCCACCCCTGGGTGGGAATTTTACTATGTTAATTAAGAAAGTTGAAAAGAGGACAGCAAGGGGCTTCTTCTGCACAGGTCCAGCCAACCAGCTGAAGCTGGTTTTCATACTTCATTGCTTCAAAAGGATATTCTTTACCACCAAAAGTGTATCTCACTGTCTTCTAATTTACATACAATTCTTTCCATTGTACCCTAGCAACAGGAAGAGAAACAAGTTATTTTCAGGTATTTGGTCATCCTACATCCATCACAAGATCACTGGCAGCCAGTAATGAGGGACAATGTATGACCTGGTGATGCCTGTATTAGTCAGCCAAAGGGGTGCTGATGCAAAATACCAGAAATCTATTGGCTTTTATAAAGCGGTAGAAGCTTATACAGTTACCAGGCCATAAAGCATAAGTTACTTCCCTCATCAAATTCTATTGCCACATGTTGGGGCAAGATTGCTGATGGCGTTTGCCAGGGTTCAGGCTTCCTGCATTCCTCTCTTCCCGGGGCTTGCTTCTCTCTGGGCTCAGCTTCTCTGGTATCTCCACAAGACCAGCTGTAGACTATCAGGTGAATGGCTTGTTTCTCTTCCCCAGGCCTTTTCTCTTTCCTCATGGCCAAGCTCCTCTGTGTGCTTACTTCCTGGGGCTCCAACTCAAAAACTCCCACTTTCTCTTCTGCCATGTAATTTTCTCTGTGAGTCCTCACCCACCAAGGGGGTGGGGACTCAACATTCTACTGATGTGGCCCAATCAAAGCCTTAATAATTATTTAATCAAGTAAAAATAAAACCTCTGAATCCAATACACTCTAATACCCTGAGAGGAAAAGACCAGTTTATAAACATAATCCAATATTTCTTTTTGGAATTCATCAATAATATCAAACTGCTACAATGCCTTAATTCGGTCATATGCATGGACTCAGAACTGTAAGCTTATAAGTTAATAAATCACCATTGTAAAGGCCAACCCATTTCTGGAACATTCCTCTTGGCAGCCCAGCAAACTAAAACAGTCTATATGCCCATCCTTGTAACAATGCCATGCTTTTTTGATTATTATGAGTTTGTAATAAGTTTTTAGTTTGGACAGTGTGTTTCCTCCAAATTCATTCCTCCTTTTCAAAATGGTTTTGACTATTAGGAGGGCCTTAACATTGCATATAATATGACTATTGGTTTTCCATTTCTACAAACAAGGCTGTTGGAATTTAGGTTAGGATTGTGTTTAATCTGTAAGTCTCCTTGAGTAGCATTGCCATTTTAAGAATATTTAATTTTGTAATCCATGGACATGTAAATCCTTCCATTCTTTTAGACCTTCTTTGACTACTTTTAGCAATATATTTTTGTTTTCTGTTTACACATCCTTACATCTTTTGTTAGATTGATTTCTAGGGATTTTATTGAGTTGCTATTTTAAATGGAATTTTTTCTAGATTTTTCCTTCAGATTAATTACTAGGGTATAAGAAACTACTGTACATGTTGTTTTTGTACCATGCTACTTTGCTGAATTCATTTATTAGCTCTAGGATCTTTGTTGTGGATTTTTCATGATTTTCTATGTATAGGATCATATGATCTGCAAATAGGGAAACCCATATTTTTCTTTTCCAAATTGGGTACCTTTTATTTCTTTCACTTGCCTAATTGCTGCAGCTGGAACTTCCAGTACAGTAGTGAATGACAGTAGGGACAGTGGGCATCCCTTTGTTGTTCAGATATTAGATGGAATGTTTTCAATCTATTACCATTGAGCATGATATTAGTTGTGATTTTTCAAATATTATTTTTATCAGGTTGAGTAAATTTCCTTATATACCTAGTTTTCTATGTGCTTTTTTAATCAAGAAGTGGTCTTGAATATTGTCAAATGCTTTTTCTGTATCAATTGAGAGGAAAATGTGCTTTTCATTCCATTGTTCAGTAAATGTGTTTTATTAAATACAAGGATTTTATTATCTAAAACCACACCTGTATACCTGGTATAAATCCCACTTGATCATGGTGTATAATTATTTTGATGTGCTTTTAGGTTTAGTTCACAACAATATTTTTCAGGTTTTTGCATGTATATTCATAAGGGATAATAGTATGTCCTTTTCTTGTCTGTGGAATTTTTATCTGGCTTTGGTATAATGGTGATGGCCTCATAAAATGAGTTTTTAAAATTCTTTTTAAATTTTCTTTTAAATTTTTGAAGATTTTGAGGATAGGTTTTAATGTCTCAGATTTAAAACATTTCTTCTTTTTTAATGTAAGTATTTGGAGCTATAAATTTCCATTTCACTTCTGCCTTTGCTGCATCCCTTAAGTTTTGGCATTTTGTGTTTATATTTTTATGTCCCTGGAGACATTTATGAATTTCCCTTGTGATGTCTTCTTTGATTCATAAGTTATTGAAGAGTACATTGTTTATTTTCCACATATTTGTAAATTTCAAATTTTTCTGTTATTGATTTATATCTTCATTCCACTGTGGTTGGAGAAGATATATTGTATGATTTCAATATTTTTGAATTTATCAAGCTATGTTTTGTGATGTACTGTATGGTTTATCTAAGAGAATGATTCTTGTGCACTGGAGAAGAATGTGTATCCTGCTGCTTTGGGGTGAAGTGTTCTATACAGGTCTGTTAGGTCTAGCTGGTTTAGATTGTTTTTCAAGTCATCTTTTTTCTTACTGATATTTTGTCAAATGTTCTATCCATTATTTAAAGTGATGTATTGAAATCTACTTTAATGTAGAACCATCTATTTCTCCCTTCAAATCTATCAATATTTTCTTCATATATGTTTGGGCTGTTCGCTTAGGTGCCTATACATTGCTACTTCTTGTCTTCTTGTCTCCTGTCAAGGTGAATATTATAACCCCATTTTTCTCAAACTCTGCAATATGCAAACATACAAAATTCAGATTTACAAAGTAAGAGGGATATTGTTTAATTAGTGTCCAAAGAACAATTATGTTTTCAATTTCAAATAAATTAACCTGCATCTTTCAAATTGTGGGTTAACAATGTAAAAAAGAAACAGTGGACTTATATCTTCATACTGCAAAGAGAAAAAAAGTCAAAATAAAATTATATATCCAATAAAAATAACTTTCAAAAATAAAGTCAACATTTACTTTTACAGACATTCAGAGTTGAACAAATTGATTACCAGAAGACTCATATATAAGAATTTAAAAGTACGTTCTTTAAGAAGGATAAATTATGAGGTTTGAAAATATGGATCTACACAAAGAAATTAAGTGCATCAGAAAAGGTAAATATATAGCTAAACACATAACCTCTTCTATTATTAAAAATTCTATAAGAGAAAATTGAATTCATAAAAGAAAAATAATATATTGAGACTCTTAAAGCATATATATAACTTTTTTCATACATTTGACATATATATATGTCAAATGTATGAAAAAAGTTAGCCCAAAGACCATGAGGGGGGATATCTGGAAGTATATTATTGTATTATTTGTACACTAAGTGTGAAGTGGTATAAAATCAAATGAAGATAGACTTATATTAGTTAAACATGTAAACAATGTTTTCTAAAGCAAAAACCAAAGTCAGAAAACAAAGAATTAAAACTAACAAGGAAATGAAGATAAAATATGCTTAATTAATCCAAAATGATAGCCAAAATGTATTAAAAATAACCAAGGCATAAATAGGTAAAAATTAAAAATAGCAATATGATATAATTAAACCTAAATATATCAAAAATTGTAATTAATAGAAATTGTATAAATAACACCTAAAAAGTAGGGAGACTCTGAAAGAATTCAAAAACAAGACTCAATTCTATAAAGCCTTCAAAAATGATTTTTGAATTCAAACAAATATTTGAAAAGAAATATAATTATAAAATGCTAACATTAAGAGAAAGAAATTGGAGTAATTTATTAAAATAGTATCAGATAAAGTAGATTTCAGAAAAAATATTAACAGGTATAATGAAAGTCATTTCAAAATGATATTGGGGTCATAAAAAAATCCCAAAACTACATTCATGAAATAATACGACTACAAACAAAAGATGTGAAACTGGTAAAACCGCCAGAAGAAATATACATATGAACAATTAGAATTGGAGTTTTTTTTTGATACCCACCTGCTCTTCATTGATAACTGAGAACAAAGATAGTATTCTGTAAAGGTTTCTACTTTTTGAACTTCATACAAAAAGCCAGTTTCTGAGAACCACTGAATGAAAGATAGGCTAACAAGGGAGAGAGAGAGAAGGGTAGGTTGCGAGCCATCACCCATATGGACATAATCTATGGTAAATTGAAAGAGTATAGTTACATATTGAAGGATAGGACAGGTGCGTAGAGATTTTCCTGGGTTTGATGGTGCAGGGTTAACAGGTGGGTAGATTAGGAAGGGCAGGTTAGAATACCCAGGGCATGTAACTATGAATCTTGTCATCCCATGAGCCAAGACAGG
>JAQZBX010101467.1:0-11254 GCA_029593785.1 Cabassous unicinctus
ACCCTGGGGAAGGCAAGAGCCCTTGTCTGGGACATGGAGCTTCATTGTTCCACTACTTCCCCTGTGCAGGTCCTCAGAATGTCATGTCTGGGGTCTTCAGGCTGATGTACCTGACTTTGGTAGGAATAGGTGGCCCCGGGAGAGAAAGCCTGCAACTCTGAGTGGGGGAAAGCTGGAAAGCCTGGGCTTGGGTGAGGGTGGGACCTCGGGCAGCTAAACCCAGTCCACATGCAGGACTTTTCCCAAGTCTGATAGTCTTTGATTCTCATTCACGGCAATGCTTGCCCAATTCACACACACACACACGTGTGTGCCACACACCAAACCCCAGATCTGAGGTCCTCCAAGAGGACATAAGGGCAAATCTCTCAGAAGGCAGAATGTCACGTTTCTAAACGTGATTAAACAAAGCCATCTGGAAACTCTATTTCTCCCAGAGACTGTTCTTTTTTTAAATTCCCTCAAAAGCAGGGGTCAGTGTCACTATATGCAGAATGACATTTAGCCAACCAAGTCACACTAGCTCTGACGTTCAAAGGCCTTGATGGAAAAGTCAAGCTTTACCCCAAGCATTACCAGAGCAGATGTGGTTTGTGGAAACTTCTGGAGCTTTAAATTGTCAGAAGCTATCCAGCCCCAGCTTCCAGGGATACCTGGTCAGTCAGGATAGAAATTTCAGACAGGGTGCTTCCCTCACCACAGCCTAACTCTTCAGTCTTCAGAGGGCTTTAGTGCCTGCATTCTCTGCCAACACAGACAACTGAAAGCACAGCCTGGAAGAGAGAGATGCAAGGCACTGTAACGATGTGGAAATAGAGATGGAGTACGCCCAGGGCAGTGAGGGACCTGGCTGAGGGACACCCACCACAGCCTGGGGGAGACATGGGCTGGTTCATGGAGAAGGTAACCCCAGAGCCTAGTCTTGCAGGGTGAGTAGGAGCTAGCCAGGGCATCACTGGCAGAGCAGACAGCTAACTGTGAGGATGCAGTCAGCATAGCTGGAGGATCAGGAGGGGTGACACACCTGGCTGCAGACGAGTGGTGCCCCCAGGAAGAAGCCAGGCCCCAGAAAGCCTTTGTGTTGTGATAGGGAGTTTGACTTCATCCATAGGCAATGACATACTGGTGGAGAGTTTTAATGAGGGCAATAGTGAAGACAGATAATAGGAATAGCTAACATATACTAATTGAACACTATTTCTATTCCAGGCATTGTTCTAAGTGCTTTGTATGTATTAATTCACTTAATCCTTTACAACTGTCCTATGGGCACATATTAACATTACTCCCACTTTACGGCAGAGGAAATAGAGGCATGGAGAGCCCCCACAAGCACATAGCCCCTAAGTTATGGAGCTGGGATTTGAACCTGGAAAGTTTGGTTCCTGAGCCCACTCTCTTAGCACCCTCTGCTATTATTTACCATTTTATAGCCATCTGATTTAGTTTCCTAGGCTGCTTAAAGCAAATACCATGAAATGGGGTTGGCTTAACAAAGGGAATTTATTAACCTACAGTTTGAGGCTGAGAAAATATCCAAATCAAGTTATCATCAAGGCAGTGCTTTCTTCCCAAAGACTTCCAGCAATCCTTGACTTCTCTGCCACTTGGTGGCATCTGCTGGTCTCTCCCCTCTCGTCCAGGTTTTGTTGCTTTCAGCTCTTGCTTCCTTGGCTTTCTCTCTCTTTGTCTGAAATTCATTCTCTTATAAAGGTCTCAAGTATAGGATTAAGACCCATCCTGAAGAGGTGAGCCACACCTTAACCAAAGTAACCTCATCAAAGGTCCTACTTAAAATAGGTTCACACTCACAGGAAAGGAATAGATTTAAGAAAATGTTCTTCTGGGGTATATACAGCTTCAAACCACCACACCATCTTTTTTCAAAGTGGATTTTAGTTGATTTGTAATAAAACGACATATATACATAGAAAACTAACAAAATTCAAAATGAATGGAGAGCAGAAACATAGAGAAGTAGGGAGAGCTTATAGCAGGAATCCAGGACAGGTAATCACTGAACCTCCATCTGAGTTTTCTGACAAGAAAAGTATGAAATGTATCAGGTAACAACCCTCTTCTTCCTTGCAGAGTAAGGGGAGCTCACTGCTTACTGGTACTGAATTGTAGAAGGAGATTTGTTGTCTAAACCCTGATATGTGTGATGTAATATACAAGGCATTCAATAGCAGTTCTGCAAAAATAATTAGAAGTGTTTTTTATGGCTGTTTCTCACAGTGATAAAAGCCAAGAATAGAGTTTTGATTGTAATTCAGCCTAGATGAGGGGGTAGCTCCATTTAATTGGGCCAAAAAGATGTTTACTTGTCCCCTTGAAAGAGCCCTGTGATGGTTAATTTCATGTGTCAGCTTGGCTAGGTTATGCTGTCCAGTTGTTTGGTTAAGCAAGCACTGGCCTGATTGTTATTGTGAAGGTATTTCATAGATGGATTAGCGTCTGTAGTTAGTTGATTGCATCTATGGATGATTACATCTACAATCAACAAAGGAGATTGCTCTCCATAATGAGGGGAGTCTCCTTATCCAATCATTTGGAGTTCTTAAAGCCAGAATTGAGGATTTCTGCCTCTAGTTCAGCCAGCTAGCTTCTCCTGGGGAATTCAACCTCACCTTAACTAGAATTTCCAACTTGTTGTCTGTCCTATGGCATTTGGACTTGCCAATCCCCACAGTTGTGTGAGCCAATTCCTATAATAAATCTCTTAATATTTACATCACACACACACACATCCTCTCGGTTTTGTTTTTGTTCCTCTGGAATACCCTAATCCCAGTGAAATGTCTTGTGAGCTATGTGTCTTTGGTAGAGAGACCTTCACTGTAGGTGATACACAGGACTCTCAGGATTCAGCACATTCTTTGGCCAGGGCCTATTGAATGGAGGCTGCCTGATCTAGTAAGTATTAACTGGAGATAAATGTGAGAATCACTAGGGGAGATTTTGGAAAATACACATGCCCCAGTTGCACTTGAGGCAAAGAAGCATCTTTGACATTTACTCTCTCTTCCCTTTTATTGACTTTTTAATGAGTCTGATGGAATGGTTGGGATGACCTGTTTGAGGTTGCTGCTCATTTCCTTTCAGTCTCTTGACATGGTGAGAAGGGGACACACCTATCCAGATTAAGGGAGACCTTGAGATTTTATTTGAATTTGCTTTCCTGGCCCTTTCCAAAGAAGGGCACGCATTTGTCCTCTGAAATTCAATGTCCTCATCTGTAAAATGGGGGTATGCATATAGACTTGCTATGAAGATGAAATAAAACCTCATATGGACACTTAGCACAGCATCTGGCACATGTGGAGGAAGGCAGAAACCACTAGTGTCCTGTGGCTTCTGGTGATGATCACTTTGGCTATGGAGGAAAACAAGAAATGAAGAACTCCTCTGGTTCCTCTCTCTGGAGCCTCTGAAATAAAAGCATTGGCCAGCTGGTCTTCTTCTCTCTTCCTTGACAAGGTTATTGATTTTACATTTGTTCTTCAGCAATCATTGTTCCCCCAGAGGAAAAACCCTTTAATGGGACTCATATGTCCTGCTGGAACAATGAATATTGAGAAGGGGGCATTGAGAGGCTCGTGCAAACTCAGTTGTTCCTAATTAAGCTAGACTCTGCTCACCTGCAGCCTTAGCCCAGACTTCAAAATAAATCACCTGAAGCCTGCATGCCTCAGAGCTGGAATTTTATTAGACAGATTTCCCAGAGATGTTTTGAGGGCAGCAGCTCATTTTTAAATAAAAATTCTTTCGTAAGTAACAACCAGAGTCCTTGCACTGGACCTTTCTTAGGTGGGATTCAAAACAATAGCTTCAGCTCTTCAAAGCCCTACAGGATCTGGCCCTAACAGTCATTTTCTACCAAACCATTTTAGATTCCAGACAAGCTACTGATCCCCACTCACAGCCCAGACTCTCCTACCTCCAGGATTTGGCTCAATCCATTTTCTCAAGCTGGCATGGCTTTTGCCCTATCAACATATATTCCAATTCTCCCTAGCACAGAGGCCATCTCCTCTGTGAAACCTTCCTGGACTCCTTTCCATTTGGAAGGTGGAGGTTCCCCAGGCTTGTTTTGAGCTTCCATAACATTTCTCTCTACCTTCTCATTTCCACCCTCATACTCTTGTCCTGGCCCACCTTCTAGGCCTGTGGGTCCCACCCTTGGCTGTGCAATTTACCTGCAGAAATGTTTAATGTTCTTACTTGGCGCCATCCCAGACCTACTGAAAATCATTGGGAATGGGTCCCAGAATTACGTGTCCTAAGGTTGGGGCCATATTGATGTGTGGCAATTGGGGTTGAAAACCACTCCACTCCACTGTAAATTCCTTGAGAGTGTCATCTGCGTGGGAATGACATGGTGCCCTTCTGTGCTTAGCTGGCGTTTCCTTTAGTAGGTTTCCTAGACTCCCTTGACACAAGGTTTCAATGAAAGTTTTGTTTTGCCAATGAGCTGCATTACGTGCTCACCTTTCATTTTGTGGGTTTTGGGAGAGAGCAGGCAAACTTGACAAAAGGCTCTAGTCAAGGAATAAGAAAGGCCATTGATTGAACCCCTATGAAGTGCTGGATACTGTGCTTGGTGCTTTATATGGGTATATATTTTTTTACCTTTTTATTATGGTAAAATATGCATAATATAAAATTCACCATTTTAATCATGTTAAATTGTATGGCTCAGTGGTTTTTAGTATATGCACAGATTTGTACAACCTTCACCACTATCTAATTTCAAAACATTTTCATCACGCTACGAAGAAATCCAGTGCCCATTAGCAGTTACTTTCCATTCTCCCTCACTCCCACCCAGCCCTCGAAACCACTAATCTGCTTTGTGCCTCTATGGATTTGCCTGTTCTGAATATTTCATAGAAATGCAATCATGATATGTGGCCTTTCATGTCTGGCTTCTTTTACTCTGCGTAATGTTTTTAAGGTTCATGCATGGTGTAGCATGTGATGGTTAATCTTATATGTCAATTTTGCTAGGCTATAGTACTCAGTTATTTAATCAAACACTAGTCTAGGTGTTGCCCTGAAAGTATTTTGTAGATTTGATGAACATCTACAATTAGGTAATTTTTAAGTAAAGGGAATTACTCTCAGTAACATGGGTGGGCCTCATTCAGTCAGTTGAAGGACTTAAGAAGAAGAAATTCTGTCTCAAGATGCAACTCTGCCTGAGTTTCTAGCCTGCCAGCCGACCCTAAAAATTTTGAACTTGACAGTCCCTCCTCCTCAATCACATGACCCAATTTCTTAAAGTAAATCATATATATATAATATATAGATATAGATTTTTTTCTCTCATCTGTCTATCTCTATATATTTCCTATTTGTTGTTTCTTTGGAGAATTCTGGCTGATACATAGCATATATCAGTAATTTATTCTTTTTTTATGGCTGAATAATATTCCAGTATCTGGATATATCATGTGCTGTTTATCTGTTCATCAGTTGATGGACATTTGGGTTGTTTCAGCTTTTTTGCTATTGTGAATACTGCTGCTATGAACATTAATGTACAAGGTTTTGTTTGAACACCTTTTTTCAATTCTCTTTTACATACTTTTTACCCTAGATGTTATTAATATCTTATTTTACAGGTGAAGAAATCAAGTTTTGGAAATCTTACTTGTTCAAGTCACGCAGCTAATAAGTCAGAGTTGAAATTTAAATGCAGGTTTCTGTATCCAGATTCTTGGATCTACACCATGAGCTGCTTCTGAAAAGTCAGACCTGAGTTGTCCCTTATGGCAACCTTGGAGTTATGCTTTCTTACTTTCTGTTCTCCACTTCCAGAGAACTCCTTTTCAGGCATTCTGACATAGGCTTGTTTTCTCTTTGACTTCCTCTCTGTCTCAGAGGAGCAGCAATGCCTTGGATTCATTAGAGAAGGAGGGGCTTGCAAATTTATCATACAACTTTAAATGAGGATGACAAATAATAATTTCACCTAAGAAAAATGCATTTTGAGCGAAGGAAGAAATTTGAGACCAGGATCTCTCCCTCCTGTACTCACCTCGTCATTTCACATCTTTGAGTATCAATCTCCTCATATGGTAAATGAAAAATAATATTGCAAACCAATAATAATGTCAACGAGTTATTGTTAAGATCAAGTGAGATTTGTGTGGACAGCTCCTTGAATACTTTATTTTAAAGGATTACCCAAAGAACTGTTATTCTTTTAATGTGTAAATATACATCCTGAATTGTTATTACAATGAATAGTTCCTCCCTCACTATGATAAATGTAGCCTTTTCTCCTAGAACTAACTCTTATGTTATGCTTATCAATGTGAATTTAGGATTTATAGGTGTCACTTTCACAATCAAATATTAATGACAAAAACTAGACATTGGAGTTATTACCATCTTGAGACTTGAGGAAAATGGTGGTAAATGATGGGAAAGTTAGGGAAATGTGAAGCCTCTCAGGAAAGAACCTGTGAGAAAGGGCTTTTAAGGGGCCTAACAGTTACTGGAAGCAGAGAGAGAAAACAGGGTCCCTCCTGAAGAGTGAGAGGTTCTGTTACCAGATTTTGTCTAGGATCTTGACTATGCTGCAGAAATGAATTTAAAGAGGGAAGAGAAATGGGAGAAAATAACAGATCATGGGTCCCCAGTAGAGAGTAAGGGGCTGAAGAGTGGTAAAGAGGGCTGATTTTTAGACTACAGTTTTCCATTTTAAATTATAAATGCCCAGGTTTTACTTGCGTGTTGATCTATGCAGGGGGACATGGTGAGAGCAGGGCACAGAAGCCAAAAGAGAGCAGGGGAGATTTGACCTTTGTGCTTATTTTTTAAACTATTAATTATTCTGCCCCTTTGCTAATGGCATGGGAGGAGTTCCAGCTGTTTGCTGTTTTAATTGATTACCCCACCCATCAATCCCTAAGGAGTGCCCAATTATAAGGCCCCTGGAGAATATCTGGGGCTTCTCCTGGCTTCCGGAGGAAATCTCATTCGCGAGGGTCTTCCAGTAGCCATCTTAGGAGTATTGATGTACACGTGGCCTTCTTGCCAGGTTCCAGATCCATCTATGGATTCCCTATCTTACTAGCCTGCTTCAGTTCCTTGGAACCTGACAAGGACTACCAAGGTTAGGAGGCTGTGGTAGGTTGAATTATGTACCCCAAGGAAAGGCATGTTCTTAATCATCATCCGCATTCCTACAGTTGTGAACCCATTGTAAATAGGACTTTTGAAGATATTATTAGCTAAAGTGTGGCCTAACTGAATCAAGGTGGACCTTAATCCATGACTAGAGGCCCTATAAAGAAAGGAAATTCAGATGCTGTCAAAGAAAAACAAAACAAAACAAAAAAACCAGAAGTCAGAGAAAGATTCAAAAAGAGACCAAGGAGACAGCTTGTCTTGTGATGGAGGCAGAGATGCAAGCCAAGGAGCCCCAAGGACTGTAGCCCGCCAGCACCAAAATGCACCAAGTCTTGGGGAGAATGCTCGGCCTTGCCAATGCCTTGATTTTGGACTTGTAGACTCGAAAACTGTGAGATAATAAATCCCTATTGTTTATATCAACCCACTTTGTGGTATATGTGTCATAGCAGCCTGGAAACTAAGACAGGGGCCAAGGTTAGAGCAATTCATTAGCCTATTGTCTTAAACTGTGAGAATGGAACCTCGGGGTTCTGGTCTAGTGCCAGGAGGAAAGTTCCCAGTTGAATTGGGGGAGGTTGTATTTGGAATTCCTGCCAGAAAAGATCCAGTATCTTCAAGGACCATATAGCCATTTGGGGCATGAGAAAAGTGGGCCTCAATAAACCAGACTGGTTTGTTATGCTTTGCCAAGCAGTTTATAGCTGATCCCAATTATCTGTTGCTTCATAACAAATCATCCCTAAATAATGGCTTAAAACAAGTACAGTCATTTATTATTTCCCACAGTTTTGGTAGGTCAGGAATTTCAGCAGCTCAGCCGGGTGGTTTGGCTCAGTGTCTCTCATGTAGTTACAGTCAGACAGTGGCTGGAGCTGGAGCAGGGAGAGTGGTGCTGGAACATCTCTTTCTTTTCATGTAGTCATAGGGATTTTCCTTGTTTTCCACACATAGACTGGCTTGGGCTTCCTCACATCATGGCAGCTCAGGGTCCCAAGTTTAGTATTCTAAGAGAGCTCGGGTGGAAGCTGTTTCACTTTTTATTACCTAACCTTGGAAGTCACATGGCATCTCATCCCCATACTCCATTAGTTGAGGCAATCATAAAGGCCTGCCCTTGTTCAAGCCGAGGGGACCTAGACGCCATATCTTGGTAGGGGAAACTGGCAATGTTCTGGAAGAGCATGTGGGACTGGAAATATTGTTGCAGCCACTATGGACAATGCAGTTTGTCACAGTACCTAAGTATACTTTTTGTAATTTACATATAATTCTCTCTTCTTCAAGATTCTAAGAATGATAGTAAGAATGATGGCGGGGAAACTCAATAGGGCAGGGAGGGGACAGGAAAGACCCAGTTGCAAAACCTGGACCTGAGATCATAGTAATGGAGTCCCTCCCTCCTTCCCTTCTCTCTCTCTCTCTCTCTCTTTCATATATTTCTTGACTGCCTACAATGTGCCAGAAAATATTATCCGCACTTAGACCACTTAAGTGATTAAAAGAAACAAAGCTCTCTGTATCTAAGTGGCTTCCTTTCTAGTAGAACACTTTTAAAGCATGTTCTATGTGCCAGGCTCTGGTCTAAGACCTTCATGTATATGATCTCACTTAATCTTCACAACAACCCTATGATGTGGGTAACATTTTTATCCCCACCTTACTCTGGCATAGACAGGTTGAATCACTTGCCCAAGGTCACGCAGCTATCAGGAGGCAGAACCACACTGTGTACCCAGTCATTGTGGATCCAGAGTCTCTGCTCTCTATGCTGTGCTGCCGCTAGATCCGGAAGGGATCTTGGAGGTTAGTTAGTTCACCCCCTTACTCCACAGATGAGAACTAGGAGGTACTAGGTGTTGAGATGACTTGCCCAAGATCATAAAACTGATTAATAACAGGACTGGAACTAGGATCTTCTCTTCCAAAATAGGACTCTTTTCACTATACATTTAGATTCTTTGGACAAATAATGCTGGGAAGGATGGGGGCCAGGCCATAGCCTCATGTATCAGCAATGTCGTAGATATGTCTTTGGGAACAAAGATTGCTTTCACTACTACTTTTTCTATATTGTCCACTGGTCAGGTGGAAATAAGGTATTTTGCCAAAGTTCACAGATGGTATTTTCCAGCTCAGTATGGCTCCTCCTCATCTGAAGATGCCTCTCCCTCCCTCCTAATCATCAGTGGGACAAACATTCCATGTGGGTCACTGGGCCCATCGCCTTGTCAGCTTTGTGTCCCCTTTCCTCAGCCATTGACGAGCCCAGTTTCCTCCACGGCAGTGCCACTATGGTGTGCCTACCAAGGGTTAGTAAGGAGAGAGAGGGCAGGGATTGGTCCTTCTTTCTCAAGAAGCCACCTCTACATGAGACGCTGTACAGGGAGAGAATCATTCCTCCGTCAGAACCATCATTGTCACCTAAGGCCTGTAAACTGCAAGGAACCCACTAGGCATAGAGAGCAGATTGGGGCACAAATGTCCTGTCATGGGGAGACTGGAGAGCAGAGCTGTAGAATTTCAGACTGGAAGTTAGAGGTTGGCAGCTATCCTCCTAAGATTTTCCAGAACAGTTCCAATTTCATGCAATGTAATTCTTCTTAATAAAGATGAATCATTAAATTTTTATGCCTTTTATAAGACTTTTAATTTAAATAAATCTACTAGTCAAAAAAGTAAAAGCCTTTCTCAGAGCCAAGTTCCTCACTTGGGCTTTGGGAAATATATTCCACCTAATTTATGGGTCATCCTGACTGGAAAGGAGCCAAAGGGTAGTTTGGCTTGGCTCAGACTGGAGAGTTGGGTGCCCAGGGTTACACACCTTCTCTGAATAAAAGAGGGTCACTATGTATGGTTGTACAGATTATGCACTGTACAAGGCTGCCACAAATCAGGGGCCTGCATTTGCATTGAAGACATCCTTGATTTGATTTGTATGTTTATTATAACAATTTCTTGACAGATGGGCAGATTTTATTCTAGCATAATCAGTATACAATATTAAGACAATTTCAAACAGAATGAAACCTTATGTCTTGAGGAAGGGGTGCCTATTCTAATTTTCACAATGGTGTCCTAAAGACGCTGGGGTCCTGGACCAAATGTCCAGTCTTGTGCAGGTCATTGGCCTGGGATAGAAAAGCCAGAATACAGAGCAGTTCATTGCAGGACTTTGGTTAGTCTGTCAGATGTGTAAATTAATAAATTATTTCAGTGGTCCTCAAACTTGGCTACACACTGGAATCCCCTAAGGAATTTTTTAAAAAATAAGGATGCCAGGGTTCCTTCCTCAGAGATTCTGATTTAGTTGGTTTGAGAGGCAACATGGGCATTGGGATATTTAAAGGCTCTTTGTGTAATTCTAATGAACAGCCAAAGTTGAGATGGGTGATGGATGGATGAATGGATGGATGTATAGATGGATGAATAAATCAAACCAAGGAATGGGTTTTAGAATGAAGTTCATGGTTTAACATGGTTTTCATGATCTGGCATCTCCTCAGATCTCCAGACACATTCTCTCTAATTATGCTCCAACTCCTTGCACTCATTCTCCAGCCATATTGAATTTTTTTTTTCTTTTTAGGAGGCATAAGGGATCAAACCCTGGACCTTGTCCATGAGAAGCAGGCATTCAACCACTGAGCTACACCCACTTTGCTGGCCTTTTAATCGTTTCTTCTAATGGGGTGATTAACTTCCCTTTTCTTCTTGTTTAGAATGCTTTTTCCTTTTCTGTTTGCCTGGATAACTCCTACTCAGATTTTAGCCCTCTACTTAGAGATCATTTCATCCTGGACGACTTCCCAGACTCTCGTAGTCCCTGGATTTGATGCCTACCCTCTGTGTTCCCACAGCCTCTTGTCCTTTCCCATCAGAGCACCCATCACCTGGAATTGCTGGTTGGGCTCAGAGGGGGAGAAAAGTTAGGAGATTTCACATAAAATAGGAAGATCTGGCAACACCGGGCCTGTGAAGCAGGTTGCTACATGATGTGTCATGGGAACACAGGCTCAGGCACAACAGAAACTTTCAGCAAATGACCATTTTATTACTTACATGGCACAAAGGGTCCAAAGGAGCAGGGAAAGAGATCCCATCATGGTCA
>JAQZBX010101468.1:0-11259 GCA_029593785.1 Cabassous unicinctus
TAGAGAATACATTCTAGATGAGGATGAGGATGGTGGAGGTGGTCATGGTGAGGAGGATGAAGCTGAAGAAGGGAGGATGGCAGCCAGCACATGTAAATCAGTGTCCATGGGCCAGGCACCATTCTAGGTGCTTAACATATATTACCCTTGTGGATATCACAACTGTCTGCAGAGTAGGTGCCATTATCCTTCTCATTCCTAAATGGGGAAACTGAGTAAGAGGACACCTAAGGAACTTGTCCAAGATCTCACATGATTTGAAACCAGGCAGTCAGTCTTCAGAGCCCATGATTTTACTTTACATTCTACAATCAAGTGTGCCTTGATGTGTGTGCACGTAGAATTCCTGGTGATTTTGTTCCTCTGAATAGCTTGGGATTGCAGAGTGCAGGCGTTTCTTAGATCTTTAAAGGAAGAGCTCATTGAATCATTCACCAAACACCGGATTCTGCCTCCTTCCTTGGTTTGTGTTAACCCATTTGTGCCAGGTCTGTTCATCCTGGCATAGTTAACTGATTGGAATCCCAGATCCTCATCTTGTCTCCATCCAGTCCTTTATCCAACCACTGTCTGAGTCATCTTAGAATCTTCCCAGACCTTGTCATGCCATTCCATTGCAAAAAGCCTTTCTCTGCAACTCTCAGAAAATAAAATAAAATAAGCTCCTAGCCTAGCACAGAAACTCTGTGTGCTCTGAACCACCCCCTTATCATCTCCTGCTCTTTCCCTTCACACACTCTCTGATCCAATTACATCAGTTCACTCCCATTTTCAGGGGCACAGCCTGTTTCACTCCACCCCCCCACTTCACTGATGCCAGGCCTGCACTCCCTCAGCTTCCTCCTCTCTGCTTCGACCTCAGTGCTTCCAAAGTTCAGCATCTGCACAGTTCCCTCCCCATTTTTACCCTATCCATGTATTGTGGTTTCAGGATTTTTATTTAAACGGGTGCAGTTTTTGAACATCTATTTAAAAGAGAAACTTAAAATCACTACGATAAATAAAATACCAGGAAATTTGTCACTAATAGTGAGACTAGAAAACAAATATCAATTAAAATAAAGTATTTTCACTAATGTTTGACTAGTCCTATTTTCCAAAGACTCTGAGCTTGAGACTTGTTCTCTTGTTCAGAAAGGAATAAGCTATTAAAGATATGCTAGGTTTTGGTTGGAACTTGCAATCAGAACCCTGTCACTCGTCAACTCAAAGTATTCTTAACACAGGATCTGTGAACAACTTTGCCTTGTGCCTGCAAAACCAGCATGCACCGCTCACTTAGGTAACATTAAATTAAATGAGACAAGTCTCTCAATCTCTTCCTTGAAAAAAAAGAATCTGGCTAGGCCACAGGCTTTAAAAAAATTTTTCCCATCATTTTTATCATGCATGTGAGAGAAGGAGAATGTACTAAAGATAGAGAAGCTTTACCAGTATTTGCACTATTTCAGAAAACTCAGCTGTTGATTACCCGAAAAAACGTGGTGGGGCGGGGGGAGACTCCGGAGAGTCCAGGGAATGGCAGAAGAGGCAGGGGGAAGCCCTGTCTATCAGCTTTTATATGATTAATTAAGGGCCTGGGGTGGGGGGGCTCTCTGTTGTCTTTTCAGGGAACAGTGCAGATCTCCGGCTGGTAAAGACCTTCATAGAACTGGGGCTCCCTGGAGGAAAACTGGACTTCCTAATGTCTGAAAAGAATCAGGTATGACAACAAAAACATCAGAACTGAAAGAAGCTCCCTGAAGCATGACTTACACAAGCCTCCTAAAGGCACCGTGATCATTTATGGACAAACACAGATCCTAGGGGACCTTCCCTAAAGAATACTGGCCATGCCCTTGGATGCGCTAGAGAAAAAAGACATTGTTTTCTTGCAGGAGGGTGGGGAAAGAGTAAGAAGTGGGATCACATGAGCTGGTTTCTTGGAGCCTGTGCACCTTGCAGCATTAGGGTGGGTGCAACTTGATGCTGTAATGATTTGGGGCTCCATGGGGCCCCACTGAGGGAAAAAGGGCATCAAGGTGACTGATGGTTCTTGGCTATGACTCCTTTCCAGACAGAGGTGATATGTGGAGTCTTTGCTATTTCACGGTAGCTGGAACCTGGAGCCTTAATGAAATGTCAAAGCAGATGGGAATGTAGACAATCCATGATCACCAAGAGATGGGTGTTGTAACCCCTTCTCATCTCGCCATGGAACGTGAGATGAATGGGTCCTCAGTATTAGGGACATGGGACTGCCTATAACTAAAGGATCCCAGAAGCATTGAAAATGGGGATTGTACAGAGAACAGTAGAAACTGGCATCTCGGTCCTCAGCCCTTACTGCTCAGTTCTATCGTCTTTCGTTTCATACCTGCTATATATGAGCCTGTGTACTATGCATTGCAGATGGGTGTACATGTGAGGAAGAGGAAAGAGAATCACTTATTGAGCATCTATTATGTGCTGGGTACTCTGTACTTGTTTTCTAAGTTAATCTTCATAGCAATCCTACTAAGTGAACATTGATGACATTATTCTCTTCTTACGGAAGAGGGGACAGAGGCTCAGATAGTCATTCAGGGTTCCAGTGTCAGTTTGTCCTAGATAGGAGGGCATTGTCCTTGCCTTTCAGGAAGATAATCCATGTACCCATCTACTTGTAATATCTGGTCAAATAACCCAAGTCAAAAAGGAGGGAGAGGCACTGGATGCCCTGGACATTCGAGGAGAAAGCAGGAAAGTACATGTCCTGCACTTGCTGGAGTTGTGTTTGTGATATGTTCCAGTGAGGTTTTCTCTGCAGAAGGTGAGTGTTCTCAGTCAAAAAAAAAAAAAAAAAATCTGGTCAGGAAACCAGCCTCCTAGACGTGTATGTCCATCTTGGATGCAGCTTCCGTGGTCACTGGATTTGGTCTGGGCACCACAGGACTTTAGATGGGTCTTTACACAAGAAGCATAACTGGTGGGGTTCGTCGCTCAGTTATGAGTATGTTCCATGGTTTGTCATTACTTCTTGAGCGTCGTAAATCTCCTAAGAAGGTAGATTTGTGGCATATTCCTTTTTAAGCACCCTGGTTGTGGAGTTCCTGGTATATCATAGATTGTTTTGAACCCACTCATTTCTAGGACATTTCTACCCATGGCCAATTCAAGCCTCATAGTTACTTCCATTGATTTAATAATCAATATGTTAAATTAACAGCCCTCAGATGAGGAAGTGGGCTCGGAAAGGCTAGAGGGTAATAATGACAGCACTGTGTCTCAGGAGCTTTACATGTATTTCATCTAAGCTTTCAAATGGCAGCAAGGAGCAGGCTATATCACCCCCTTTCAGAGACAAGGCGACTTAGTTCAAACGGGGGAAGCATCAGATCCCATAAGTAGGGGATCTGCTCTTCCAGCACAGTTCCTTCCTGCTCCTCGGGGTTAAGAAGCTGACCAATGTGCTGCATCCTCCTTGTGCCTCAAAGCCCTTGGGATGGCAGGGGCCAATGAGTCCTAAAGGCACCCTCCTTGTTCCCTCCCCCCCACAAGTTCTCCTCCTCACCACCTTAAAGAATTCTCCGAGACCCCTTGTAGCCTGGAGCAGCCCGTGGCATTGTAGGACAACTCCCTTAGGAAGATTTTTTGTTTTTTAATGTTGACCCAACATAAACCTCCCTATGGTACCCTTCCATGCCCCGTGTTTGAAGTTGCAGAACCAATCTGGTTCCTCTGTGCCTGCCGTGCAAACGTTCAAAGGTATGAGCTCCATTCCACCTCGCCCTTTCATGCTGCCTTAGTCTTTGGCCATCCTTCCAGAGACACAGGTGGCTCTGTGATCTTTTCCCAAAGCTGGTGTCTGCCCTCCAGACATGAGTCTAAAGGCTCTGCCCTGGGAGGAAAGAGCAGGGGCTTTGTCGCCAGGCAGGTGGGGTCCACGTCTTGGCCCATGACCTGTGTGGCTGGTAAACTTGGGCAAGTGGCCCCACCTCCTCTGTGAGAGCAATGCCAGGGTCAAGGCACGAGGCACCAGGCACGGAATGTGGCAGCAGGCACTGCACTCATGCCCACTCCCCTGTCCCTTCCACCTTACCCTGTGGTTTTCTGCCACCTCCCAACTGAGGATATCTTCAGCATGCCCCAGTTTCTTCCTGGCAGCCCAGTCTGTGGCTTATTTCTCCTGAGGTCGAATCCCAGTCTCAAACCCAAACATCGCACTGTCGTTCAATGGATACACAGCCTGGCCTTTGCTCTGACCCACCCCTTGCCTTTTTCCTCTCTCTTCCAGATGGACACATTTGCAGACTTTGATACCATGACAGATCGGTTATTGGATGAAATAATTCAACACATTCAGTTGTACAACCTCTCCATATCCCGAATTAGGTAAAAGGAAGCCACAGGGGGACGAGAGGTGACTTTTTGAGTGCTTTCTGTATACGAGTTCAGAATGATACCTTTTGTATATCGGTAGGAAAAGATAACTGTGGCGTCTAATGGGATAGGTTGCGTCTAATGGGATAGGTTGCCTTCAGAGCAGAAGTGAATAGCGGGACTCACTGGGTTGACACCCCCAGATCAGTCATATATTGCAAGCTTTTTAACTCACCAAGAAGAAACTGTGTGTCTGCATCTATTAAATGGGACAGACACTGAGGTAATATGTGAAAGAGCTGAATAAATTACCTGTCTAATAAGACGTTTTCAATTAGTGCTATTTTTGTCTTTATAGTGTAACAAATACCTTGTTTTAAATAGTCAAATGATGATAGCAAATAGTTTTCACTTATTGTACACTTGAAATAGACATTGCATGGTGCTAAACCTCGACATATATCATCCCATTTGGTCCTTAGAGATAAAAAAAAAAACCAATAACTTCATTTCACAATTGAGGAACCCGAGGCTTATAGACGTTAGATAAAAATGAAAGAACACAAGATAGAAAATGCAATTTCATAGACTAGCATGCCCTTCCTTTCTTTGCCCATTTATGCTTATTGGAACAGGTAGAGAAATACACCTCTCACATAACAGGGGCACAATAAATAATTATTCAATTTTAAAATAGTGAGGTGTTGGATCTGTAACTTTGTGAGCAGCAGTGAAACTGGAGCAGGGCTTGTAGGGGGTACCACACACTGTGGCGCTGAGAGCAGGCTGCTCAGTTAGTGTCTGATAGATGCCGGGCTGGATGAACAAAGTTGGAAGGCAGGTGGAAGACAGGGTAGAAAGGGCCTCGTAGGCAGGCTGATGAGGTGGGATTTTGTCCTGCCACTGAGCGGAGCAGTTCAATGCTCAGATGCTCAGATTTGGGAAAGGACCCCCGGGGGACTGAGTGAGAGGCGTGGACTCCAGGGGGGAGGCTGCTGCAGTGACAGATGCCCACTCTTCTCTGCTGGCTGCGCTGGCATCATGAAGAGCCTGTCTACAGCTTATCAGGACCTGAGCTTGGAGACCTGCTGAGGATGAATGAGAGGCCCCTGTCTCCTTCAGCAGCTCCCCTAAATCTGGTGGGAGGTGGAGGGCCGCCAGCCCCTCAGTGCTCTCAGACCATGTGTCCGGCAGCGAGCCCCCGCTGCGCACTCACCACGCCGTTGTCGTTGCTTTCTCCAAACAGCTTCATCGGCCACTCCCTCGGCAACATCATCATCCGCTCGGTCCTGACGAGGCCCCGCTTTCGCTATTACCTCAACAAACTCCACACCTTCCTTTCGCTCTCTGGACCTCACCTGGGCACCCTGTACAACAACAGCACCCTGGTCAGTACAGGTAAGCACAGGTAAGGCTGAGCCCAGAGCCCTCAGGCCTCAACATTCCTTCCAGGAGGAGGGGCTTCCTGGTGGAGTCTGTGGATTTGGAGCTTCGTGGCGCCTGGGTTGAGATTGCCCCAGACACCCAGGGAAGAAAGACCCTGTCCAAATCATGTCCTGCCTGTCATATTTAAGAGTCCTTATTTACAACGTGGAATTGTGTGTGTTTGTATGTGCATGGGCATTTATGATTTATGTGTGTCTTTATGTATGTCAGTGTGCCCAGGACTATATATATATATAGGCATGTATGGACGTCTGTGATACGTATTTAAGAGTATATGCGGGGGTGTGTCTGTGATAGAATTGTTGAGGATTAAACAAGAACAGGATAGAATAAGTTAACATTTGTGGAAGGTCAGATAGGACCGAACTCCATACTGCTTGCTGGAATATGATGACACCACCTCTAGCTTTGATATTCTCACCGAGTCATCTGGGTTGTAAGGGAGGGACCTTGTGACCTTGTGGAGGACAGGAAAGCAAGGCTCATTGTGCCTTGGAAGATGAGCAGAATTTCCAAGATAGCAAGGGGTGGAAAGCATTTTCTGTGCAGAAGAAATAGTCTATGCCATGTCATCAATCAGCTAACTGCAGGCAGTTCCTGGTGATGGAGCTGGAAATGCAGAGTGTGCTGGCTGAGCTGGAGATGAGGACGAAGATGAAGCTCTCAGCGGGAGCCCAGTGATGAGGGGCCTTGCGATGTAATGGGCCTTAGACTCACCCTGTAGACCGTGCCCAGGCTACTAATGGATTTTTAACTGAGGAAGTGACATGACTTGATGTAGGGCAGCCCAAGTAGGCCCTTGGGTCATGTATAATAATAGAGTCTATAAAATCACGTTCCAAGACTTCTGTGGTCCTCAATTGCTGGAATCCATATCCCAGCCCTCCAGGGTCACCTCTCGCAAGCCCCCCTCCCCTCTTTCAAGCCTCTGCCAGAGCTCCGCTTTACTTGCCCTATGCTCAGAGCAAACGGGGCTGCTGCTTTCCACCCGTGAGGCGAGTCAGATTTGTTTGTTTGCTTTTATTTTTATTTTAAGGCCATTATTTCTGAGCATGAGTTATTTGACGTGCTGGTACATAACAAATAAAAGTCCTTTTCTGTTACCTTGTCCTTCCTCACAAACTAAGGAAGCCATCTTTGGGCAGAAACAAATGATTTAATCCACGTTTAATTTTTTCCCACAATTATAAAGTGATCTTGCAATTTTATAGAAAATTAAAAATAAGACATTGTCAATAATTCTAATTTAGTACATCTGTGGTGATTTTGTGTCATCCCTTTTACTTATCTTTGCATATATACATATTTATATTGCAATAATTGTAATATGTATACACGCCACATCTTCATTATCCATTGTTTTCATCAAATGCATTTTTCTCATTGTGGCAAGGCACTCGTCGTTATCAGTTCATGCCTGCATCACCACAGCTGAGTGTGTGGGCTCTGAAATGAAACGTTTATTCTAGTTTTTCAGTATCCTAAGTTTATCTGTAAGGAGCAACCATATATACTTGGATTTAAGATTGTTTCTTTAGGCTAGATTTCCAGAAGAGAACTGAATGGAATGAAGGGTATGGATAGTTTCATGACTGTTGCCAGTTGGTTTTCAGGATGACCTTCCACGCCTGCCACCAGTACATGACAATATAAGTTTCCCTCTAACTTCCCCAGTATTTGCTAAAAAATGCTCCCTTTTATTTTATGTTAACCAAAAGCACAGCAGTTTAATAATAATCTCTCCCCAACTCGACCTCAATCTTTTTTTGAGTGTTGTTTTGGGGTTGTTTTTTTTTTTTTTTTTTTGGTCTTCCTAGGCTTGTGGCTCATGCAGAAGTTGAAGAAATCTGGGTCCCTTTTGCAGCTGACCTTCAGGGATAATGCTGATTTGCGCAAATGTTTCCTCTATCAACTAAGCCAAAAAACAGGTGGGTGGCTCACTCCACAGTATCTCAACTCCTGAGACACAAACTGGCTTTAATGCTATGTTTACCCCACTTTGTGAGGGTGTACATCAGGAGGAACCCCGTGATGGCACCTTCTTCTCATCGGGAGGCCCAGCAGCCACCAGGTTCTCAGCTTCCTTTGGCCCTTCTCCCACCTGGGAGGGAGGCCAAGGTGTGTGTAGGGTAGCATCTCGGCACACACAAGCTGTAGCCTCTTTTCACTGATTTTCTCATGTTCAGATCACTTAGGTCCAATGCCTGTGTGCCAACCCCCAACTCCTCCACCCCCCGCCAGTTCCTCCCACCACCCCAGGTGGACACGACTTGGCCTACACACATGGACAGGGAGTTGGGAGATGGAGGTTGCACTCAGGCAGGCTGGGTCATCCCAGGCCTCAGGCTGTACCTGCTGAGTCGGAGGCCAGACCACAGTCCCGAGAATGACCACAGTGGACAGCAGTGACCTTGGCCGAGTGATCTCCATGTCCAGGAAGGGCACAAAGGGCCAGCCAACTGGATGAAAAGCTGGCCTGGCCCAGAATCTGTTCCTTGCTTCCTAGTGTCCATCATTCTATAAACGCTGACGTTGTGGCCATCTCGGCACCTCCCTGGGCGTGAGTTCAGGCTTAGTCCTGGGCTGCACGTAACCCTGAGCACATTCCTTGGCCATTCTGCGTCTCCGTCAAGGCCAGCTCCCAGGGTCAACCCTTGGGTGGGGTGGGTGAGGGAGGCAGGACTGGGCAGGGGGCAAAGTTGGACTATTATAAGGTCACTGAAAGGGTCTCAGTGAGTCCCACCCAGGGGGAGCACAGGGTCTAGGTGCCCCTATGGAATTACCCTGAATTAGGGCAAGGGAATGGCCTTTAGAGTCCCTCCTGATGGACCAGTCATTGATACAGGCTGCCCCAAAGGGATGAGGGGACTCTTCAGCAGAGAGCATCCCCTGCAGGGACACTGAGCCAAGAGCTGGCAGCAGCACACATGCCCAGGCACTGGGGGAGGAAAAAGAGGGTTTGATCCAAGTGGGGACCCGGGTAGCACGTGGCAGTGCCCGGAGATAGGTGATGGAAGCTGAAGATGGGAGGGACATGCTCTGATGTCCAATTCAGAAGCTCTTCTGTCTGCAGATTGGGGGTGGATGGCAGGAAGGCAAGGCTGGAGGCAGGGAGGCCAGTTCCAAGTTTGTTTTCCTAAAGCAGGGAAGAGAAGCAGAATTCCCAGATTTATTCCCCTAAGGACTCGTTCACGTTCCTATCCTAGCCTGAAATGGCTTGCTTGCCACTCAGTCACTGCTTACCATCACTGTTCCGGCCGGCTTGCTTTGTGAGTCTGCAGATTCCTTAGCTGAGAGGAACCAAGAGGTCTTCCCTCGATGAGCAAGAGCCACCGGGCAGCGGACTCCTTCTCAGCCTGCCACAGCGCCCGCAGTGCCCTCGACTGTCCTCATGTCAAATCTCAGAGCGGAGGGCCTTGGCCAATGGCACACCTTGTGTGCCTGCTAGTTCCTTGCTGTCACTCTCTCTGGGACAGGCTGGAAAATGTGTGCACACAAGACAGTGTGAGTCAAAACTACCAGAATCAAAAGAACCCATGGGGCTTCTTGTTACAGGACTGCAGTATTTTAAAAACGTCGTGCTGGTTGCTTCTCCCCAAGACCGCTACGTGCCGTTTCATTCAGCCAGGATCGAAATGTGTAAAACTGCCCTCAAAGACAGACATGCAGGTAAGCCACATGTGTTTATTAGGGCCTTTCTGATTTAAAAAGCAAAAGTAAATTCATGAAAAGGGACATCTAGGCAAGCGGTAGCATAGGGTAGTATTTAGTCCTGCAGTTGAGCGCTAGGATAGTCGCAGCTTAATTGTGTGGGTGTGTATAAACTGACGTGTAATAAAAGTCACGTGCCTACTGGATTAGTCGCTGCTGTGTGCCAGGCACTGGAATAGATTCTGGGATGTAGCATGGAGAGGCAGGCCTGGCCCTTAAGGGGCTCATTGTCCAGTTGGGGAGCCAGACAAGTCATAGCAGCAAGAGTACAATGTGGTAAGTCAGGAACGAAAGAGTGTGGAATGCGTTAGGGTAGTGTGTAAGTGGAGTAAGACATAGGGCAGAGTTGGGCAAGGATCTGTGGAGAAGGCATCTGAGTTGGGTTCTAAAGGTTGGATAGGAGTTTCCCAGGCAATCAGGACGGGGAGTTAGGCTGGCATTTTGGTTTGCTTTGATATATTAGTTTATTTCTAGGTCTGGCATTTTGAATTTTTTAAGGAAAAAGTATTTTTGTTGTATTATAAGTTACTTAAAAATAGTCTATCAAAGGTCCAAAGATTTGGTACTAATGTGTACGTGCGTACATTCAAAATTTCTTCCAGGACACAGGAAATGCTACAGGAATTTGATGATACCTTATTTAAAAATTGATTGTACTACATAAAATAACGTTGTGGTTTTTTAAATATATTTTTTATTTCTTTTTAAAAGATGCTTAGATTATATAAATTGTTACATAAAAAAATACAAGGGATTCCCATATGCCCCGCTCCCCATACCTCCCACTTTTCCCCACATTAACAACTCCTTTCATTAGTGTGGTACATTCATTGCAATTGATGAACACATTTTGGAGCATTGCCACTAAGCATGGATTATAGTTTACGTTGTAGTTTACACTCTCTCCCACTCAATTCTGTAGGCTATGGCAGGATATACAATGGCCTGTATCTGTTACCGCAGTGTCATCCAGGACAATTCCAAGTCCTGAAAATGCCCCCATATTACACCTCTTTTTCCCTCTCTCTGACTTCAGCACTTCCAGTGACCACTGTCTCCACATCAATGATATAATTTCTTCCATTGCTAGAATCACAATAACTCTATAGTAGAACAACATTAAGTCTACTCTAGTCCGTATGTTATTCGCCAATCCTGAGGATTCTGGGATGGTGCTGCCCACTCCACTTCTAATTGAGAGGGGACTTCGATCTCATATTGCTGATGGATGGGACTCTCTTGCTTGCAGTTGTAGACTTTCTCGGTTCCTTGTAGTGGTTGTCCCCCTTGACTGTCCTGGGTGAGTCCAATGAACTGGTGAGTAGGTTCTGCAACTCCTCTGAGGCTCAGGGCCCAGCTGGCACATGGACAGCCCAGAGATTCAAGTCTCCTGATTGTACACCTACCAACTCCAGCACCAACTATAGGTTCAAACAAAAGGGACAGAAGAGGCATATGCAGAGAAGTCACATCTGAGTCCAACTCAGTCACACTTGGAAGCACAATCTCCAAAGTAGGGCCCACTGGCAAGGCACCAAACCCTGGAGTGACTGCAGGACCTGGGTGTCTCTGAAGCCCTCAGGAGCCCCACTATTTGGGGTAGTGTCCACTTTGGCCATCTATGAGATCCTGCTGAGACGTGCATAAGTGTTACCTCTCTGATGATCTCCCGACTCACTTTGAAGTCTCTTAGCCATATGAACTCATTAGTCTTTACCTTCCCCCCTTTTATTCAAGATCTTTTTCCAGTTGTATCACCAA
>JAQZBX010101469.1:0-11258 GCA_029593785.1 Cabassous unicinctus
GTTACCAGTGGTAAATCTTGGCTGACTTTCAGAAGAAGGTGGGGCCCGGAGGAGGGCAGGCTGGGGCTCCTTCCTATGGGGCTGGGAGGTGGGGTTGTTCATGTGTAGTGCCATCTTGGGAGAACACTGAGAACCCAGGGTTATAGATCTTAATCACTGATCTCTATGGGTAGCTGCTTCTCCCTCCCCATTATTATGTGTAGTTCCTTGTCTTGGCTTGGTTGCCTTAATTTTTTTCTTGACAGGCTGTGGATCAACTAGGATAAGTAAGTCTTTTTCTTCAGAGTCCATGATCAGTTAAGAGGTACATTTCATGTGTCTGATAGATCCAGAAGCAAGAAATTACAACAGAGAAATTCTCAAAAGCCCCTCACCAGGTTGGCCAGTTCACTGCCCACTTTGCTGTTCTCTGTCCTTCCCTTGTCAATTCCCCCTCCCCCCAGTTGTATCCCCAGTAGGGCTAGGACTAGGGAGGAGAAGGGAGAACTTAACCTTGAGAGAATATGCATTTTCCCCTCCTTATTAGGTTTAAATGCCCTCCATGGCATGATGGTTTGACACATGGCCCTACAAAACAATGTAAATCAAAGCCAGGAACGTTGGGGGAGAGGAGACGGACACTGCTTGTTACCCTCACCTGCCTACTGTGAGCTGTGCCCGCAGTGGGAAGGTTTCAGTTGCAGGACCTGGTAATTGGGTCCAAAAGCTCAGGTGAAAGCAGGCCCTGCCTTGCTCTGAAAGTGCCAGAGGCTGAGCTGGGTTTGGGTTTTTCCCATTTGTTGGCAATCTGGCTGGGGTGGTAAGTGCGCCGCCCCCTCTAAACTCCTCCGAGTGGGAGCCTTCAAGCTGACTCTTCTGGTTTGGTTTCTGAACCATGGTCCAGGTGGGGATTTTTGCGTATGAAGGTGGCTTGTCTATCTTCCTCTCCTCCACAGGCCATTGTGGGCCTTGAGCAGTTCCAGTCCTCAGGAAGGAGCTTCTGAAGAAGACACTGGAGTTTAGTGTTTAGTGACATACACAGTGCGTGGTACACAGTAGGTGGTGAACAAATATTTGCCATGTAGATGAGTGTTATTTTTCTAGGCATCCCTATATCACTTGAAATAAAAACAAAACAAAATAAATCAAAACCGCCCAAAACCCCAAACACAACGTCCCAGACAAACAATTCTCCAGTGACTGGGTTTTCCTTCAGGCACCCCATCTGGGCAGGCCTTTGTTTCCTGCCGAGACTGCCGGCAGCTTTATGCTATCTGTTATGCCCATGTGTTTTTATGAGAATCAATTGCAGACTTTACCCAGGCTGGCTTCTGCAACCAATCAGTTCACTCCAACCTCTGTGGGGAGATAAACAGACCCAGGTGAGGAGGCTGTCCTAGCTATGCAGGAGTTGTCTTTTGACAGTTTTTAGGACCATACTCTAGGGTTAGGAACTCTGGTCTTTATCTTAGGGTTTCTGAGCTTTATTAGACTCAGTTACAGGGAGTGGTCTCAGAGCCTCTGCCTCCAATGTTCCCAAACTTTCTCCCAAACCCTAGATTGTCCTGTGGATACCCAGCGGAGACACCTTTTTCCAGGAGCAGAATCTTTGGGTGGCAAGGAGAAAAGGAAGCTGATTGGAGGCCCAGCTCTTCGGCTCCTGGAGGACACACTGCCTGCTCATCCACGTAAGTGTGGACTTCAGAATCCAGTACCCACCCCTCACCTACTTCTCTCTCACCATGAGGTGTGTCATTTCTTACTAAAATATTCCCATCCATCCTTAGTTGTCTTGTTTAAAAAGAGAAGGTGCTTCAGCTTCTTGCCCATATATTTGCTGTTTCCATAACTTTTCCCTATCTCCTGGAATGAAATTGAAAAGAGCAATTTCCCTTCTCTTTCCAAAGCCCTTGGTACTTCAGGAAGGACTGTGTTCTAACAGGCATGACATCACCTTTTTTATTTTTTTGCTTCAGGATTTAAATAGAAGAAATGTGATCTACTTGCTTGATAAGTCTGATTTGGCTAGAGCATGAAGTATAAATGGCCTTGGAATAAGAATCAAAAGAACCTTTTAACCTCTTTTCTTTTCTTTCCCACCTGGCACAGTTTATTCCCATATTTAGTTTCTTTGCTGTAATCTAATGAAATAGTAGCTCTATCATGCGGGAACGGTGGCTGGGAAAAGTTCCCAGTGGCTGGCCTAATTCTCTTGCTGTCCCTACTTTTTTCTCCCCTTCCCCCACCTTCCAGACCATGGCCCTCCACCCCCGCAGAGTCCGGCTGAAGCCCTGGCTTGTGGCCCAGGTGGATAGTGGCCTCTATCCTGGGCTCATCTGGCTACACAGGGATTCCAAGCGTTTCCAGATTCCCTGGAAACATGCGACCCGGCATAGCCCCCAACAAGAGGAGGAAAATACCATCTTCAAGGTAAAGGGCTTCTTCTATCATCTGAATCAAGATTTTTTCCCAGTTCTTTCAGATATTTTTGTGGTGGTTGTTGTTGTTCTTCCTATTTTGGCACAGGAATACACTAGATCCCACTTATGAAACAGAGAGAATGTTTATGATGGGCGTAACCAACCTTAATGGCATGGTAATTCCTCTTGTTGGAGTACATCCATAATGGTTGAAGCACTTCATTCTTTCCCATTGGTCCAAGGTACTCAGCTTAGTCGCAAAGGATCCGAGATGGGGTTGACCAAACTCCTGTGAGTGATTGTAGTGATATAGTTGTTCCAGTACCTGCCAAGTGTCTATGCCTCCTCTCCATTCACTTAGAGCTCTTTGGATGAAGAGAGGTGCTTGGTCCTGGGGATAGGTAGCCAGACTGAGACTGAACTATGTGGTGTCAGCAGGCTTCTAATAGCTAGGATGGGTGTAGAGGGTCCTCAGGAAGCTTTTCTTTCTTTCTTTTTTATTAATCAATTTTATTAAAATGTATTCACAAACCATACAGTCCATCCAAAGTATACAATCAATGGCTTTTGGTACAGTAACAGAGAGGAAGTTTTTCTTTTGTTAGTAAAATATTTTGCTCTGCTTAAAAATTAAAGGCAGTTTAATTTCAAGTTTTTAAATAGCTTTGATGTGATTGTCATTTTATTTAACTGAAGATGAGATTTAGTCATGTGGCATTTTACAGAATTTCAGTGAAACCAAAGCATGACTTAAGGAAGAAGTAGGTAGGAAGCTAGTTGGTTGGTAGGAAGAGGTTTCATGTGGTCTCCAACTCTGGAAGGCCATGCCTCTGCTCCAGACCAACTGCTCTCTGCTGGTCAGTCTATCATCTCATGAGTAGTTTTGGTTCTTCACTACCAAGATACAGGAAAGTTAGTTTGTCTGTTTCTTGCTTGACTTAGACGCTGGAAGCCAAAAGCAAAATCCAATTCCTGCCAGGACCTCTCATGATTGATCCACCAGGTTCTTGGTGAGGCTGGATTGGAGAAAAGGCAGAGGGTAGGTGCAGGGTTCAGAGAAGAGCCATCCTAGAGATGCTTCCTACCCAAATCAGTTATCTCAAGTATAGGAAAGAAAGGCAGAGAGAAAATTGACCTGAGGGTACCTAGAAAGAAAGTAAATGAACTTTCTTAATTTAGATATTAAGTAAGAATGTAAAAGTGATAAGGAACACATCTGTAAACTAGTACCAACTATTGAATTTGGCATTGAGAAAAAGGGATAGGCCTGCTGATGTACTTAGGACCCTTTCCCTGGCCCAGCTGGCCTCCCATTGTGGCTTTGGTCCGAAGCTGGGTTTGCTGTTGAAGTGTCTGGCAGTGGCTGGCCATGGGGAAAGAGGCTGGTTCCTAATAGCCCTACTTGTTAGAGTGAGCTGCATGCTTAGAGCTTGAGGAAGGGATGGCTGGGGGAGGTTGCTTTGTAATATTTATATCTGTATATATGTCTGAAAAATGGAGAAGGAGAGCCTGTGGAAGCCAGGAGAAGAGTGTGGGTGCTTTCACAGATCCCAAGCTCTGACGGGCCTTTGGCGGGATATGCAGGCAGGGCACTAGCATTAAATGGGCCCCTGCTATGTGCCCTACATCTTTTAGCTTGTTTAATTTTCATGACAACCTGGGTATTACCTTCAGGTTATAGATGTACAAATTGATTGTCAGAGGGGCTAAGGAACTTGCCAAAATCACGCAGCTAGAAAGTGGCAGAGCCAGGATTTGAACACAGGTCTATCTGCTTCCCATTATCATACTGTCCCTTCTGACCAGGCTCAAATGGGACTACCATGATGTGTGGTCTTGATCAAGTCACTTAACCTCTCTGGGCTTCAGCTTCCCCTTCAATAAAATGGGGATGAAACGAGTTTTGCCTGCCTTACAGGATTATTATGAGAATCAGTGAAATGATGTATGGGATTTGTAAAGTACCACAAAAATGCAAGGTTTATTTTCATTGTAGGAAGAGAAATAGGGACCTACATAGTGACTGGGATCTCTTGGAAGCAAGACTGAGAATGGGTTTGAACAGAGTAATGTTTATAAATCACAATGGTTGCCACATAGGACATCACAGACCCTTCTTTGTTGATGCTGAAGGTCGAACCATAACGGGAGTTGCTCTTTGCTGTATCAGCCTTAGGCCTTTAGTGTCTTTGGAGTGGGCTCAGGGGAATGGCTGTGTGGTGAGCAGGAAACTGGGGCTGTAGTTCGGGTGAGTCTGGCTGCCTTCTATGGAGGCACAGGGCTTTAGGGAGTCATAGAAATTTGCAGACCTGTGCCAGAGTCTGCACAGCCTGAGTCGGCCAGGTTGGGCCAGAATGGGAGAGGGGACAGAGGGTCAGAGAAGGGAAGATGTGGGGAGACAGCAGCCAGCTACCACCAGTGTATTAGTCGGAATTCCCCAGGAAACAGAACCATATATATATATATATATAATGTAAATATGAGATTTATTATAGGAATTTGCCCATGTGACTGTGGGGATGGGCAAGTCCAAATCTGTAGGGCAGGCCATAAGCTGGGAGATCTGATGAAGGTTTTTGATGAATTCCCCAGAAGAAGCTGGCTGGCTGGAGTAGAGATGGAAATTCCCACTTCTGACTGCTGAAATCATCAGTTCTCCTTCAACTGATTGGATGAAACTTCTTTCAATATTTAAAGCAATCTTCTCAGTTGATTTTAGGTGTAACCAGCCACAGATGCAATCAACTTACTGATGATTTAAATCTATGAAATAGCCTCACAGTAACAATCAGATCAGTTCTTTCTTGACCAAACAATTGTATAACATAATTTAGTCAAGTTGACACATGAACTTAACCATCATAACCAGGTAACTGGAGCTGTGCCTCCTGTGACTAGGGACCAGTGAAGTTGAAGTCTCCTGTGGGGGGTCAGATGGAAGGGAGCAGCCTCCAGACCCCCTGGTACCTGGTAAGCCTCCTAGAGCAGCGCAACTTTTTCACACCTCTTCATTCCATGCCACAAAACAAATAGAGGAGCCTGAGAAGAGGGTTAGAGGAAATGAATCTGAGCTGGAGGAGGAGGGATTTAGATTAGCTATTGGAAGAAACTTCCTCATGATTGTGAGGCTCTGCAGTGAGTGACTGAGGGGGATCAGAGAGCTCTAAGAACGGCAGAAAGCACAATCAGTTTCATCTAGAGGAAGAAGTCTGGTAGGAGCAGAGGCAGGGAGTCAGGCTTGGACAAGGTGATCTGCCTTGTCAGCTTGGGAGAACTGGTGTGCCTGCTTCCCATCCTGAGTTCTCTTCTAATGATACCCCCTTTTCTACATCAGAACACGCATCACACTAATGAAGAAAGCGATTTGGGAATAGGTTAGCAATGGGAGGGGTGGAAAGCCTGCAGCAGAAATTAAAACGCCTGTTTGACTTGGAAGTGGGACAGGCTTCTACTCCCTGCTTTGTTCCATTTTCTCACTGGGGAGACTGCCTTATCTCCCTCTTCTGGTGAAAGCATTGTGAGTTCCCATATTTGAAAACTAGTGAGGAAAAGCTGGATTGGTTTTAGGCCATGCTACTAGCCACTGGTGTGGTTGACAGCATAATGTTTCCAACAAAGTAGGGGTTTGAAGAAATAGGGAAAGGTAAGGGGTGTGGGTTTATTAGGATTTGAGGCCCTCAGATAGTGGAGCAAACTGAAGCCCCGAGAGTGCTTCCTGCCCTCCTAGGGCTGTTATTACTAAAGCATCAGGTATCTACAACCCTTTATTTTTGCATCAGTTTGAAGCCAGCAAGGCCAAATGCTTCAGATCATCTGCCAGTCCCATTTGTCTTATTTCTTATCGTTTAAGTAACTCAGGTAAAAACAAATAAGCTCCCCCCCCAAAAAAAACAAAATCAAAAACAAAAACAAAAAAAAACTGAAATCCTGCTATTCAAAGTTATCATTATCATTCTGGTATATGTCCTTACAGACTTTTCTTTATTTTCCAACCCTTCATTATAACACTGTAGTCTGACAGGGGCTGGTACCAACACTGGAGATACAGCTACTCCTTTTAAAAGACTGTGTTTGTTTATGGCTTAATTTCCTTCAGGCCCTGCCTTGCCTGGTCCTAAGGGCAGTGCTTCCATATAATGGGCTTGGTGTGGTATGGCAGTCAGGCAGCTGTGTGTGTACATATGAGGAGAGAGGGAGAGCACACACTTTACAGCGGTTCTGGGCAACGGCAGGCTCTCACTGTGGTTTCCCATTCCTTAGGCCTGGGCTGTGGAGACGGGGAAGTACCAGGAAGGGGTGGATGACCCTGACCCAGCTAAATGGAAGGCCCAGCTCCGCTGTGCTCTCAACAAGAGCAGGGAATTCAACCTGATGTATGATGGCACGAAGGAGGTGCCCATGAACCCAGTGAAGATATATCAAGTGTGTGACATCCCCCAGCCCCAGGGTTCGATCATTAACCCAGGTGAGGCCCCATCTGCTGGGGAGAAGGTGGGCAGTATGCCAGGTCCTGGGATAGCGTCTTAAAGAGATAGTCGCCCTTAAAACAGCCTGATGCATGAAGTTTAGACTGGTAAAGCAGGAAAACTTTTCTCTGGGAAGGATCCAGAGAAACAAAAGGCCTAAACTCAGCAAAATACTCTTACTCATTTAGGGGAATGGTTATTAGCCTGATTGCTTAAAGCGTTAGAAAGTTAGAGAAAGTAAAGAATTCTTTTGTAAAAATAGCCTCTCTCTCTTGGGATGCCACTGAGTTAAGAGGCCACATGATTTAGAAGAAGGAGAAATTTAGACTTGGAAGTTTGATTTCTAAACCTGGCTTTTATCACTTTACCACTTGAGTGTCATTGAATCAAGTCACTTGACCCCTTGAGCCTCATTTTCTTCAGCTGTAAATTGTGAGCTCCCATTTTTCCTGCCTAAATCAAAGGCTATTGTAAAAATCAATTGTCGTGACTGATGAAAGTGATTAAGTTCTTTATAAATGTTGATGTGTGATCATTTAATTTGTAGGATACTATTGCTAAAAGACTACCACCTGATCTTCCTATTTACCCAATGCTTAGCAAGTCCAGACTGAAAGCCAGACAATTTAGAATTGTACTGTAGTGAATCCAGTGAGGCCCTGAAATGAGGGCCTGTTCTTTACATTAAGCTTACAAGGGTGAGAAGTTGGTGTCCTCGAGTCCATAAAAGGGATTCTAATGTGTAGGAAGAGAGTTAGAGTAGGAATTAAGAGATTTCTAGAAGAAGGGTGTAGGGTCTGGAGCTCCTGGAGGGGAAGATGAGTTGGAACCAGGGGTTAAATACAGCCTCAGTGCCCACTCTTTTTAGCTAGGGCATTGAGGGTAGATGTTGAAATTGAGGGGCTGCTGCTTTGCTAGAAGCCTCTTTTGTGGGATGGATTGGCTGCAGGGATAACAATGCAACCTGACCTGCTCACTTGCCTGCTTGTGTGTCTGTGTCTTGAGTAGGATCCACAGGGTCTGCTCCCTGGGATGAGAAGGATAATGATGTGGATGAAGAAGATGAGGAAGATGAGCTTGATCAGTCACAGCACCATGTTCCCATCCAGGATACCTTCCCCTTCCTGAACATTAATGGTGAGTGTATGAGGTGGTACAGGGGACTTTAACCTTGGAACTGCTGACTCTTGGCCACCACTGTGCTGGGAGCAGTGCTGGGCCCTGTGGCCAGGCTGCTGAACTTTGGCAAGTGGGAGTCACAGCCAAGAGAACACCACTGGCCCAGCTATCCCAGTGGGGCAGGTTCTAGGTATAGAGAAAATCTTCTGAATCTTATGTGGCAATTCAAGGAAATAGAAATTTAAATTCATCTGAAGCCCATGCACAAATATAAAAGCTGTTATATTGGCCTACTTCCTTCAGGCCTACTTCCTGCAGGCCAAGTACAGATGTCATTTTCTTGAGTTGAAGGCAAACCCTTCTGATATTTCCCTTGGTATAAATTCCTTGTCACTTGGAAGGCCACTGTGTGGCAAAGCAGGTACCAAATCTCTCATTGTAAATTCTGAGGCTTCTGGAACACAAATTGACTTGCTCTTCTGCATCATCTTCACCTCAGCTGTCCAATGAAATGCTTTTAGTTAAATGACATATGTTCAGTTGAGCAGCTTTTCACTACCTTTCTAGTACCATCTGGCAGCTATGGGTCAAATGAGATATTTGTGCCATCTAGAAAAGCTGTATCAAGATGATTTGTTTAGGACTTTAGAGTACCCCACTCTACAAGGTGCCTCAGGATCTGAGAATGAGGAAGTGACTAATTTGTGCTATCTACTTGCCCTTTTTCATTCACTCTGCCATTTATATCTTTGCAGCCAAGTGGTGAGTAAAGAAAAGTTTCATAGACGTCTTTCAGATTAAAATTGCCGCATGTTACATTCCCATTTGGTGAAAATTTAAGTGTTGAGCATATGGAAATCTTCCCAAATCCTTTGCTGACTTATTCTGTTATTCTCACTCTTTAAAAGGATGCAACTGATTTCCAGGATCCTGATTTCCTATATATATTCATATTTTATTAAAGCTATTATTATATGTCCTTATGTTACGGGCTGCCTTGAGTGTCTTTTGGAAAAATGTGGCACATATATTAAAAACAAAAAAGTAAAATGGGTACATAGACTTAACTAGACTTGAACACAAAGGTTCAGAGAAATATTAACCTGTGATTTCACAGCTGTTGGGGCAGAGGAAAAAGAATTGTTGAAGAATAGATACCTAAGAGCTGAGGCTAGGAGGAGAAATCTGCAGACTTTGGAGGGTGCCAAGTTTAATAATATCAGGGAAATATGATGGACTTTTCACTTTTTCAAAAAGCTTTAATTGAATAATTTTAAATAAATAATACTTTCACACGATTTAAAATTCATAATGGTTCCAAAAGATAATCAGTTGAAAGGTTTCCCTTCCATTCTGTTCCTCATCCTCCTGCTTCCTTCCCTGAGGAGACTAATCTTTCTAGGTTCTTGAGTTTCTTTCCAGAGATCTTTTATACATGTAAAGTAGTTTTAATAGAGTTTTTATAATAAGCTAGTCAACTAATTCAGTTGAGTTCATTTTATGGGAGACGATAAGCTTCTATTTGATTGGTGGGGCCAAATTTTGCAACAAAGAATCTTTCACACATGCACATTCTAATTTAATCCCCAGAGATAGCTCACTTGTCTGCATATCTTTAGCAAACACAAAATTTCAGAACTATGTGTTTATGGGAGCTCTAATATGAGTAGGAAGAAAAGCAGGAGCAGGGGAAATTTCTTATTGTGTTGGTTGAGGGAATCATTGTTGGGCTGGGAGATCACCACTAGGTCATGACCCAGTGTTTGACCTGTGATGATTTTGTTAGTTCTTAGAGCCTCAGGTCAGGTGTTCTGCATGTGTGGTACCCCTGCCTTCTCACCCACATCCTTCTGTTCTAGGCTCTCCCATAGCACCAGCCAGTGTGGGCAACTGCAGTCCTGAAGCAGTGTGGCCCAAAACTGAACCTCTAGAGATGGAAGTACCCCAGGCACCTATACAGCCATTCTATAGCTCTCCAGAGCTGTGGATCAGCTCTCTCCCAAGTAAGTGAGCCCTGGTCTTTATTGCTAGATCTTCAGCTCCAATTATGGTCCCTTTCCTGTCCTGCCTTCTGCCTCCATTTCTTTGCCATATATACAATAACTGCCTTGTCTCACAGGTGCCCTCTGTACCTAATTCCTAGCTGACTGATGAGTCACCAGGGAAGAAGTAAAGTAACAGCAGTCCATGCCTAATTGCCCATGGAAACACTCTGGTTGGTTACAGCTCTAGGTTACTCACCCCTTCGGTGGGTGGGAGGCCTGGGATTATCAGTCTGGCTAGGGGATTTGGGCACAAGACCAGTTGTAGGATAGAGAAGTTAATGGCCATTGATTTGACCACGGAGGCTCTGTATTTTAGGAGTTTTGGTACCCAGAGGGGAGGAAAACTCTCTTTCTGTATTCAAGAACCAATCTCATTGCCTCAGTTTTCTTTTCACACTCTACATGGTGAGGGTGTTAGTACCAGAAACTGAAATTTTGTCCAAGAGGTAAGTAGTTTTGATAAGATATGTAAGGTTTAATGGAAACGTGTGGAGTGAAGATTTACTTTGCTATGACCTGTGTCCTTTTATGCATATTATTAGATCCACAGTGTGTGCTCATGTGCGCATTTTCAGAAAGACGGTTTGATATTTTTTCTTATTCCTCTGCTTTCTTAAACAATGAGCCAAATATGAGACACAAACCAGATACCTTAGGTTTGATCTCCTTTCAATGCCCATTGATGTAGAGACTCAGTATGAAATGAAGACCAGGACCCAGTACTTTGCTTGGTGAAATGCTAGCTCTTAGGGTGTGGTGACTAAACAGAGATGGTGTGAATGGACCTTGAACTGTTTGTTTCAAGGCAGTCTTCTGAGTGAATATTCCAGGGATATTGTGATGTCTGCATTTATTGTGGGAAGGACAGTTTTGGCAGTGGCCTTCCTGAAAGCCACCCAAAGGGTAGCTTGATCTTGATGTATTGAGTCTTTTTTTTTTCTTTTTTTCTTTCAAGGAGTTACCAGAGATTGAACTCAGGACATTGTACATGGGAAGCAGGCACTCAAACCACTGAGCTACACCTGCTCCCCTTCATGAGTCTTAAAGACAGACAGAGGAGGGAAGCGGGTGTGGCTCAGTGGATAGAGCCCCCGTTTACCATATGGGAGGCCCGGGTTCGCGTCCCGAGGCCTCCTTGTGAGGGCACGCCGGCCTGAGCAGTGCGTTGGGCTGATGCAGCAACCTCACGGCAGGAAGCGGGTGTGGCTCAATGGATAGAGCACCCGTTT
>JAQZBX010101470.1:0-11258 GCA_029593785.1 Cabassous unicinctus
TCTTCTCTCCTCCATGGCTTAGGAGAGGTTAGCACTTAATCTTATTGAGTTTCCCTTGTATGCGATGCTTTGCTTTTCTCTTGTGCTTTCAGAATTCTTTCTTATTTCTGATATTTTTCATTCTAAATAGTAGGTGTCTCTGGGTAGGTATATTTGGATTTATTCTGTTTGGGGTGCATTGTCCTTCTTGGATATTGATATTTATGTCCTTCATAAAGGTTGGGAAGTTTTTGGCCATTATTTCCTCTGATATTCTTTCTGTTCTTATTCCATATACTTCTCCTTCTGGGACAACAATAATGCAAATGTTTGTGATTTTCACGTTGTCATTCAATTCACTGAGACTCTGTTCCATTTTTTCCATTCGCTTCTCTTTCTGTTTTTCCAATTTGGATGTTCTGCCTTTAAAATCACTAATTCTGTCTTCATGCAATTCAAATCTGCTTTTATGTGCCTCTAATGTATTTTTAATCTCTTCCATAATGTCTTTCACTCCCATAAGGTTTGTTCCCTTTCTTTTCAGGCTTTCAAATTGTTCTTTATGCTCTCCAAGTGTCTTCTTAATATCCTTTAAATTTTCAGTCATATTTTCTTTAAATTACTTGAAGTAACTTAGGAGAGTTGTGTATCACTGATTAGTTTTCTGAAATCTTGTATCTCTTCAGGATATTTGCTTCATTCTTTTGGCTGGGCCATCTCTGCCTGTTTCCTAATAAGGCTTGTAACATTTTGCTGAAGTCTAGGCTTCTGAATATGCTGGTGAATTTACTCTGATGGCTAATTTCTCTCTCTTAAATGTTGTTTTCTTTCACAGCTCTTTGATATTTGGCTCAACTTTTTCTCAGTCTTTGAAATTGCCGAGCTTAAGTTTTCAAAATCAAGCCTGGGACTCACTAGTGGGGTGCAGATTTTCTCCCAGAGGTTAGATGCAAAGAGTACGAACAGTTTTTGTCCATGCAATTTTCCAACAGGCCAGCAGATAGCACAAGTCAGTGCACCTTTCAATGGTGGTGTTTCAGTCTTGGCTTTCCTGTCTGTGTTCCTGTGTTGAATCTCTTGATCTGATATCCATTATGGGCTCTGCTGACTGAATTCACTGAAGAAAATCACCCCAACCTCCCCTCCATTTTCCCTTAAAACTGGTGATAAGGAGGAAGATATCTTTTCCCCTTTCAGTTGGCTGCAGCAAGCCAGATGTTTTACTCCAGCTTAATATCATGGGGGTGGGGAAGCAGAGCCTTTCCCATCTGCCATGGGGATTTGGTAACTCACATTTGTCATTTCAGCTTCTTTGTCTCTCTTTCTCTCATCCTCCTGGGAGTTGTATTGCACTGTCCTGGTCTACTGACCCTCAAAGCTGTTCCCTTTGACAACTTTTCACTCTTTCTCCATTGTTCTTGTGAGACTATTCAGCTCTGCCTGTTAGTATGTTGCCATCTTGTGACAATCCTCAAATTTATTTTTAAATCTTCTAATTTAACAAAATCCTGGGGTAGTGTATTTAAAACTCATCTGACAACAGACATTTTTAATTTCTCCTCATGAATGCTGTCTTTAAAGACAATGAAGAATTATACTATATAAAACAAGAACTTATGTCAGAAACTGTATAGTGATTTAGAAGTTTAGGGAAGGGACTTTATAAAAAAAAAGTAATTAGGGATAAAAAATAATTCAAATAATGGGCTCTTCAGATATCTGCCCATGCATGCTCTTTTTCCTGTTACCTGGCTCCTACTCTTACATATTCCCTTGTTTCTATTTTCATTAATCCTGGCTTTTTCATTGACTGAACCCTATTACAGCAAGCTACTACATTTCCCTGAAATTTGGTTTCCTCATCTTAAACATAGGGATAATAATGCAGGAAGTCCTCATTATCCAGGAGTAATTAAAAAAGGACCAAAATGCAATGAAAATTGTGAACAAAAGTTTGATTTGGATTACAGCTTGAAAAAATAACCAAAATTATGAAAAAGATGTATCTTACATTTAACAAAATTGTATTTATAAAAATAACTGTGTACTATTTCTTAGACTGAAGAATGATTTGATGTTGATTTTGACTTTTATTGTATGTGTGTATAATTTTTCTGACAAAATTGTATGATAGCATAATATAACATCCTTCAATTTAATTTGATTTTTTTGCATTTTCATTAATAAGGTCATATCTGGAAAAATATTCAAAGGCTTCATCAGTTTCCAAAAGACTCCTTTCATTATTCTGGTATATGTTCTCTTATTCAATTATTAACAGTTCTCTCTCTGCCAGATTGTAATTTGTTATTGGTTTCACATGTGATTTGAGATGTTCCCTAATATCATTTTCAATTGAATTCATGAAACTTTGTATCTTTTGTTTGATCTCTTTGAATTATGTCTGAACTAAAATGTTTGAGTTTAACTAGGATATAATGGGAAGAGTTTGATGCTAGTATTTTTCATGGAGGGATGATCCAGTGGGAGCTAATTTTTCTGTAGTTGCTTCATTAGTGAAACTTTTTATGTTTTGATCATGCTTGACTCTCATGAAACCTCATAACTGCTGAAAGCTAACATGATGATCCCCTGGCTAGCAAGGATCATCTATTTATCAATGGGATTGTGTGGGAGTCAAAATAGATCATGTATAAAAATTGTTGAGCACAGTGCCTGAACCACAGTTGTTCTGAGTAGTTATTATTATTAAATATTAACAGCATAATTTAATAAATGTGTACTTTTATTGTATGATATATTTATCTGTTACAATTTAATGTTCATGGCTTGATCTGATACTTTAGTGAGAGGAGGTTTAGATAAGAAGAAAGGTTGAGAACATTGGTATACCAACCTCTATCAAGGGAAAGAAAGAACACTTTCCATTAGAGGTATGATATGGTTGCTTCTTCACCCTTAAAAATAAAAAACCTTTCTGAAAAGCTGATTTTAGAAAGAAAGAATGTCAGAGTATTTATCTATAAATGCATTGGTTTTTGGAAACAGAAACTCTTATAAGGGAACTTAAGATTATGGTTTCAATTCGTAGAAGGAGATAAAGAGAAGTAAAAAGGTAATAAAATGGAGGTAGAAAACATATTGCCTAATGTGCCATCTAAAAGACACTAATTTTTTATTTTAATTTTTTTTAAATGGAAACACTTCTGCTTGAACTTTTGAAATAAGAAAAAATACTTACTGCCTTTGTTTGGGTTTTCTCAGAGCCTGCTGCTCTCTAACAAGAAGGGGCGAAGCAAATTGAAACAGGAATCTATTGTTCTCAGGCAATGAGGAAATATACCAGGTGTGTTGACTTGAATCTATATTCCCTGCCAATAGAAATACATTAGAACATGAAAATTATTTGTTTTATGTAAAACTTTTCTTTACTTTTTTACATTGATTTCTGAAACTGCTTCAATTTGATATTTTAAAAAGCTTGAGATTTTAAAAAAAGATTTTGATGCACTAAAATATTGTGCTTCTAATGCTGTTTGCAATCAATGTAAATTAGTTTGCTACCATTTTATAGTAGAAAAATGCATGGATTAGGTTTACTAAGTGACAGACATCAAAAATATGTTCCTCACAATATTAAATTTTGACAATATAGCATATTTATAATATATTAACTTCTAAACGTATATATAATTTCTCATTTTAAATGGTTGTTTATAAAGATCAGACTTAGGAACTAAGAGTGAATCTACATGATTAAAATGATCACATGAGAACTGAATTTAGTCAAATAAGTGATATTTACTTCAAGAACATAAAATAGTAAACCAGAAGCTGAAATATATCTAATATTATAAATATATCAACACAATACCAAAGTTATTCCACAAAACCTCTGCATCATGATAAGCGGGAATATTTGGAAAATATAATGAAATCAATTGTTTCTTCAAAATCACCTTCACTTCTGGTCATATGTATTCCATTCAATAAATTATCTTTCTCTCTGTCCTAGAGCTTAAATCTTCAAATCACTCTTGATTCTGTTCTTTTTGGGGAAACTTAAAGGCAAACTGGTTATGAAATTCATTAACCTTGCTCTCACAAATATTGATTCTTCCTTCTCTCATTCACATTCCATCAATCACCAAGTTCAGTTCATTCTTTCTTTTGTAATATTCCCCCTTTAATTCATTCTGTTGCCACCTTTGCTCAGACCATCAGCACTGCTACCGTGGATGGGTGCCATAGTCACTTTTTTTTTAATTATTTTTTTTTATTTTTAAAGAAGCTTTAGATTGCATAAATGTTACATTAAAATATGAAGAATTTCCGTATGCCCTACTCCCTCCCCCTCCCACACTTTCCCAGGTCAACAACATCCCTCATTAGTGTGGTGCATTTGTTACAATTTATGAACACATATTGAAGCTAAGCTACTATCTATGGATTACAGTTTACATTATACTTTACACCCTGTTCTGCACAACTGGTTTCTTTGCCTTCAGTTTTTCCCTATTTGCTGACCAATAAATCTTCAAAAAACATCATTTTGCACATACTCTGTTTAAATCCTTCAATGGTCGCAATTGTCTACCAAATAAACCTGTAATGCTTTAGTTTTACATTTTAAAAAATCAATTTTATATTGCTCTCCTTTGGAGGAATGATCTTCCCTGCTCTCTCTGCTTATTTAACTTCTAACTTACCTTCAAACTCCAGCTTAAACCACAAAGACTGTCCCTGTTTGCACCACCTCATAATGGTCTATCCCTCAGTAACCTCTTAACAACCATAGGTGTTATTGTAAAATCATATTGTGAAATTACATTTCTTAGCTGATACGTTTGAGGAACTTTGTATGGTGTTAGCTCAATGTATCATTTAAATAAAGTACTTAATCTAGAAACACAAGTAGTTTAGCGACTGTATCTGTCAACTATAGCTGTCATACTGTTGATTATTTTGACCTCTATAAAACCCAGATACAGTGGTTGTCCTTTATTCAAGGAAATATACTGAAGTTCAAAAATGTTTTTCATGGCATGGTGTTAAATTTATCTCTTTTCTGTTTGGTTCTCTATCATTTCTAGTGCCAAGTTGGAAGACTAAAACATTACCTTATAGATTTCTTCTTACCAAGCAGTGCCATAACCTTCTTTCTTTATGCTTTATGCTGCATGATCTTTGCAGGAGAATTTAACACATGCTTTGACACTCACCAATAGAATCAATGTAGTCTAACCAAAACTATACTTCCTCTCGTGCATAGTGGTCTTTATAGCAACCCAGCTTTGCAACAGTCTTATAAATAGTGATGATTGTGTTTTATTTTAAATTCTTCAGTCCAGATTGATTAATTAATATCCAAATACTGCAATGAATGTGAAGCATTTAAAGTAAGCTTGCTGTGCAATGCATGCACACCATTTTCTTTAAATATGGCTGGTGTAAATTTTTTCTGGAACTGCCAAACATATAATATATCAGGGAAACCGAACATTTTTTCTGTGATAAGATATTGTTTCCTCAAACTAGAACAGAAGAATCCTGACTTTTTTTTCTTCCTTTACTTCATTAAACAGTGAGAACAAAAACAGGACAAAGCCTATAGCAAGAAGATATTTCTTTTACCATCTGTTTGATTTAAGTCTAATTTAAACAGCTTGTATTTTATAAAGGAATCAGTTTTTTGTCTTCCAAAAGATGCAGTCCAATATCTCTCAGCTGCTAATTTTTAGCATTTAAAGTTTCCCTTGGGCTGCTGTCAACTACAACTTATTGCATAGGTACTTTTCACTAAGCTCATTATAAAGTGATCAGCCTCCAGCAATACAGTGCAATGCTACAGTCATCTTGCATTATGTGTGGCTCTGAAATTGAATTTTGTAGTGTCAAAATTTATCAGTAAGTATAGAATGACTCCTGGGATTTAACACATAAAATGTTGAAAGGGATATTGTCACTTCTCTTTCAAGCCATACATCCCCACGAGGAGAAAAAATTATATACATGCACATGCATACATACACACATGCAAATGTATGTAAACACAGCATGTATGAAAAATTCATGTCATTAGTTTAAAATACATGACATCCTTAGCTAGCATCAAATAAATATTTTTAAAATCCATGAATAGTTTTTTGGTTTATCTTTTAAATCCAAAGCTAATTAAGTAGCTCTATCTTGATTCTATGATGCATTATCATTAGTATATGTAATAGTGCTGTTTTTTTGTTAGCACTTTTAAATTGACATTACTTCTCACCTTAGGGTACCAGTATTAGTCAATACTTTTGGATTTAATAAGCTGCATTAGTTTCTCCAATGTAACTAAAATTATATCAGATATGTAGAGACAGATTATTACATGTACATGGTTTATTTTGCTTTTTATCTGCAAGCCTCCTTAAAAAGATGTGTATTATCCCAACCCCCATATTCACCATTGCATGAAACCAACACTACATTGTAATAATGAACAGTTTTTTTAACAAATCTATTTTTATTGATACATATTAATAAAGCATAAATCCATCCAAAGTGTACAATCAATGGTATTTGGTATAGTTGTGCATTTATCATTTTGATCATTGTTAGAGCATTTTCATTATTCCAATAATAATAATAATAGAAATAAAACAAGAAATAGACAAACAAAACTCATCACCTCTCAATCTCTCGAAGCTTCCCCTGACGTACATAGCTGCTATTCTGTTTCTTCCTCTCTAGTTTATTTGTGTTTATATTTCATAAAAACAGAATGAACAGTCTTTTATCTAGAAGCTACATGAACTATTTTGCCCACCTTCTTTAGACTCTACTTGTTATAAAGCTCTTTAATTATCAGCTCATATTCCTGAACTGTTATGTTAGAATTAAGCTTATGAAATAGCAGTAGAAATCTTAACATATAAAAAGGAAACTTGTATAATCTCGGGGAAAAAACACAGAACTTTATATTTGAACTTCTTCATATTATAACAACTAAAATTCAAGTATAAGTGTTAACTCAAAGCAAACCATCTATTTTGAGTATAAAGGTCTACATATGATTAGTTCATCACTTGCTATTTGTTTTGCTGCTGTTGACGGGTGAACTAATATTTATTTTTTAGATGAGATGGATCATTTTTGAATGTAGAGATTATTTGCATATGGGTTTCATTTTGCAGCTCATACATGGGTAACTTCACCCTTACTCAAAGACTCCCACTACTAGAATATTCTTAGGCATTCACTTTGCATAGTGTATTATGCAGAGAGAGCAGGGTGCAGTGGATTAAACACACAGATTTTAGTATCAGACAGATTCTTCTGGGCCTTTGTTTCCTAATCTTTCTATAAGGATAATGGAACTCACTCAGAGTGTTAAAGTGTTATCGTTAAGTTGATTATATGAATGTGTGTGTGTGTATTAGTTGAATGTACATAATTTAGTTGTATAAAAATACATTTTTCCTGCATGTGTAGGGTCATAATAAATGTTATTTCTCTATTTACAAAACTAGATTTATTATTATTTATATTATGATATGAAATGTGATATTATTCTAAGTAAAGTATAATTAATTATGGAATTATTATATAAAATTAAAAATGCATACCATATACAAATGCTCAGGTACATTATTGATTACCTGAGGCTCCTTATAATCCTGCTTTATTCACTTAATTTTCAAATTATGGTTCCCTTGAACTGTTAGGAATATTAAGACCAATAAATTGGTATCTGTCTTAAAGACTCAATGACATGTTATAAACCAAAGAGAACTCAGACTTTTATCCATGATTAGTTTATTTCTACCTCAAGTAACTCATTGTTAAAGACGAGGAAAGTTTTATGAGTATTTAGATTCTGTTTGATAGAAGACTTCCTAACTGAAGAAAGAACAAGAGAGAGGAACTTAAAATAAAGGTTTAAGATAAAAAGGACTCTCCTATGCCTAATACTTGATGGACCCTAGAGGCCATGTATAGGATGTGGAAATTGAGAGAGGAAATGTTCAAAATTTTCTCATTAGGGTTTGTCTTTGATAATAATCAGCTAGATGTGATTTATATTTTAAATGTTTAAATGACTAGTCCTTTCCAGTTAAATTTGTTTTTGTTTGTCTTTTTAAAGTTAAATGTATTTTTGTTCTTCAGAAGTCTCCAGGTTCCCTGAATTTTCATTAAGAATTTTGAATATTTTGCTAATAATTATCAAGTTACAAAGCTTCCATTGGCATGAGTTTGGGAATAGCTGCTTCAGGAAGATTTGAAAGGTAGCAATAAACATTTTCCCATGGGGTAGAATTATAGATGTAATACTAGATCAAGCACAATAAATAGTAACATTTCAGTGCAGGGAGCTGTCATTAAAAAAAAGAAAGAAAATAACAACAACCTTGGTTTAAATTGAAAAAAAAAACTTTACTCAAACTTGAACTTTCTACTGGGCTACAGCAATTTCATTAGCTGAAAAGTTAAGCATTCAACTAGATGAAAACGCAAAAAATTTACAACCTGGTTACTTACTCACTGAGAAATATCACAGATATTTGAAGACAATTGAATTGACATATATATGTAATTTTATTTGAATACTGATAAGGCTGTATCAGGGAACCCATTTTGTCTGGGTAAAAAAAGGTACTGTCCTGGATTAACGAACACAAAAGCTTTAGCTTTCTGGAGAGAGAGAGAGAAAAAAAAAAGGAAGTTGAGTGTTTTTGCAGGGACAGAGAAGATAAAGTTCTATACTGAAAGCCCAAACTGGGTTACTATTTTTATTTTTTATCAGACAAGATTTCCAAAGAAGAATTGGGAAAATAACTATAAAATATGTGCTATATTAGTTACCTCTGTGGCACAAATGAACTCTATAGTCAAAGAAGGAGATTCCGAGTTCATCTCCTGCCCAATCTTGGTGGTGAGATTAATATTTGACTTTGTTTTTAAGGCAAGAGACTAAAATACTAAAAAAAGTTTGGACAAGTTTTTCCCTGAAAATTGAAAAATAAGAAACAACTCAACAGCAGTTATTACCTATATTTTTAAGAGTAGTGCTTGACTTACCAAATATGCGAAGGTGATTGTTCTCAGGTGTGATGTAGGAGGCGTCAAATACCTTTCTTTTGTAAAACAATTCTTCAAGTTCCTTTTTCTTTTTAATAAATATTATTTTTCTGATTCTAAAACTAAAACCATCTCAAGGTAGATGATTTAAGAAATCCAAAAAATATAAAAAGAGAAATAATCTTTCACCAACACAGGTAACATGTTAGTATATATTCCTACCAAGGAAACAGCAACGTTGCTTAGAGAGGCCTTCTTCACTGCAATAGTGAACAACTAATTCCTTATATTTTCTTTAAGATTTACTTAAGTATACATTTAATTCTATAATCCATAGCGAATTTATTTTGGTGATTGGTAATAAGTGACTATGTAAAGTTTTACAAATTGCTAACCAATTGCCCTGGCACTGTTTACCGGCTGATATTTTCTTTTCCTATTGATAATTCAATGCTGCCTTTATAAACTGCTGAATTTATACTTACATTGGAAACTGTGAAACATTTTATCTATGTCTTTACAATTTTGCATTCTAAATTTTTAGCTTGTTTTTTATTTCCTCCACTATTCTCTCAGTTTATTCTTCTATAGGGATGTGAATATCACATTTTCATGCTCCCTATCCTCCCCACCTCCAAATTCATTGTTCTTTTCAAAGAAAAAATTCATAAACTAATTTTGATGGTATTTATGTCTTTACAATATTGCAGGCTTTTGTTCTTTCCATCTACATAAGGTAAAACTCCTCCCACCCCATCATCCAAGTCTTTCTTTATGCTATTGCTTCAGCTTAAGGCACTTTTTCTCCTGCTTGTCTATGACTTAGTTTAAAGTCTCAATTTAAATGTCTTAGTTTAAATGTTCAGGTCTCAGTTTAAATGTCCTTTTCAAAGAGGGAAGGCTTCCTTGATTACTCAATATAAAGTGTCCTATCCCAGAGAAGTGGCAAGATGACATCAGTTTAAAAGGGTGCTCACCATCTCTCTTGCGCAAGGGACGGCTGAGTGGGGGTAAGATCTTGCCTGAGTGGGTTGTTTTGGGAACCCACAGAGTGGGAGGCTTCGGGGCATTGATCTGGAGGGAGCTGGGCAGGGGATAGGTTGCTCAAGGTAAAATCATGAGTTTCTTGCTCCATAACTGGAAACTGCAGACAGCTAAGCCCCAACCTCAAGGCAAAAGCCGCTGTGAGCCCCAACTCCTGCCAGCCACCCAGGAGGAGGGAGCATTCTCTGAGAGTGTGAGGGTTCTAGCAAATGATGGAGAGGGGTTTCCTTTCTGTGGGTTTGGTTGCCTGGACCCCATTTGAGCTTTGGAGCACATACCAGCCAGCTCAAAGTGGCACCAGGAAGAGGGGAGAGGCGAATCTGCTGAGGAAGCCTGATTTACCTGACCACCCTGGGATAGAGAAACTTGGCATGGGAGGGTGCAGAGTCAGGCAATTGAATAGTCCCATGCTAAAACTATGAAAATTTCAATCCCCTAAGGGAGGTGGGCAGTCAGAAACACTTAATAAGCTTCCAAGAGTCTATTTAGGGTCCCCTGGGAGGTGGGGGTGGTCTGGAAGAGGGTTGTGAGCCATTTTTCTGTGGTGAGATCAGTTGCCAGGGTTCCATCTGAATTTCAGAAGGGAACTCAAACTGACCAGGAGAGGTGAGGAGGTTATCAGCTCACACAGCTATTGCATCCTGCCACCCTGGGAAAGAAAGCAATAAGAATAGAAAAGAGGCAGGGACAGACAGACTCCTAATCAGCAGGAATCTACTCAACAGCAAAGAGTCAAACTTGCCCGAAGGGAAAGTGACTGGATAGCTTTCTGAAGAGCTAACAGACCCAATGAGAAAGTTTAGCTCAGTGGAAGAGTTTCTCCCTTGAATACATAAGGTCCCTAGTTCAATTCCTGGCTCCTTTTAGAGCAGTGATCCACCAGGATATTAGACATCCAGCTGATAATTAAGGACAGAGAACATAGACGTTATTTTTGTATTAGCTTCTCTTGGGTCTCTTATTTTTCCTAAAAAAAGATTACTTTAAAAAAAAATAACTTAGTTTGCTCATTAAAACCTACTTCAAAACCTGCAGAGGGCAAGCTGCAGGGTAGTTGATTGATAAACACTAGCAGCCTAAGAAGCTCTTCAGGGTCCTAAGAGGAAAGGCTGTTTTTCCTTAGTTTGTGTTTGACTGCTTGTGTGTGTGTTTGTTTTGTTGAGGTTTTGTTTTTCTTTCCTCCTTCTCCGCTCCCCAGCCCCCCGTTTTTT
>JAQZBX010101471.1:0-11258 GCA_029593785.1 Cabassous unicinctus
GGGATGATTTTGATTATAAATTCAATTTCTTTGACAAAAAAAAAAAAGTTGTGTTTTTGTCAAAGAAATTGAATTTATAATCAAAATCATCCCCACATAGTCAACTTTGAACTCAGATGGCTTTCCTGATGATTTCTATGAACTTGAAAGACGAAAACACACCAAACTTACACCAACTTCTTCAGAAAGTAGAGGAAAAGGAACATTTGATGATAAATTGTAGGGCACCAGTATTACCCTGATACCAAACATGGCAAAGATATCACACAGAAATAAAACTGCAGACCAATATACTTCAGGAGCATGTTCACAAAAAGCCTTAACAGAATATAATCATATTGATCCAGCAATATATGGCAAGGCTAAGACATCATGACCAAGTGGCATGTATCAACAGGAATGCAAGTTAACATTTAAAACTCAAACTTTGAAATCCACCCTGTTAACTAAAAAAAGGAGAGAAAGTATCCTTTATTTAGAGATAGAGTCATCACAATAGATTCTGAAAAGTCATTTGAAAAATATCATTCATCTATTCATTATGAAAAAGAGCGTGATAACCGCTACAGTGAGGAAAAAGACCCAGCGGCAGGCGAGCAAGGGGAACACCTAATCCAAAAGTCTCCCGAAAGGAACTGTTAAGCTCAGACCTGAAGACCGGCGGGGAGTTAGCCAGGTGAAGAGGTGCGGAAGAGTGGAACGGCATGTGCAAAGCCCAGAGGCTGGCTGAACCATCAGAAAAATGAAACAGAAACATGTGCTCTTAAGTTCAACTTAATCGTTTTGATGTGTCAGTTTTGGTGCAATTGATACTTACATGTAGGTCACCTTGCCTAACCGGAGAGCCATTTGGGAAGATTATAACCCTGTAAATCTAAACTTACAAGCCAAAGGTGCACTTGGCAGAGAGACTAGGTTAGAAGGCAGTGTTACAGTGTTGTGTTGAAATTTGGTATCACATAAACCCAGCTTCAAGTCCCAACTCTATTACTTCTAAGCTGGGTGACCTTGGGTAAATCAATGCAGCCTCTCTGGGCTATAACTTCCTCAGCAGTAAATGGAGAAAAATGCTGGTTTCTACTTTGTAGCACAGTAGTGTATTCAAATGAGCATATATGGAGTCCTCACCATGAATGGCATTCAGTCAACTCTTATTATTAAAAATAACTCTACCCACTACATACTCAATCGGATGGCTATTTAAAAAAAACCAACATGGAAAATAATAAGTGTTGGAGAGGATGTGGAGATATAGGAACCTTAGTACATTATTGGTAAGAATGTAAAATGGTGCAGCCATTGTGGAAAACAGTTTGGCAGTTCCTCAAAAAGTTAATCATAGAATTACCATACGACCCAGCAATCCCACTTGTAGGTATATACCCAAAAGAACTGAAAACAGGGACGTGAACAGGTATTTGCACACCAACTTTCTTGATAGCATTATTTACAATGGCACCAAGATGGAAGGAACCCGTATCTATAAACCAATGAATGGATAAATAAAACACGGTATACACATACAATGGAATATTATTCAGCCATAAAAGGAAAGAAGTCCTGATACATGCAACAACACGGATGAACCTTGAAGACATCATGTCAAGTGAATAAGCCAAATGCAAAAGGACACATACTGTTTGCCCTCACTGATATGAAATAATTGGAATAAGCAAAATCCTAGAGTAAGTATCTAGAATATAGGTTATCAGGGGATGGGGTGGGTATATGGAATGACGAGTTAATGCTTAAGTTTGTACGGAGGGAGCTGATGTGGCTCAGTGGTTGAGTGCCATCTTCCCATATATGAGGTCCCAAGTTCAATCCCCGGCCCTGGTACCTCAAAAAAAAAAATTTTTTTTTTTTTTTTTTGTATGGAGTTTCTATTTGGGTTGATCGTAAAGTTTTGTGAATGTAATTAACAGCACTGAATTATATATTTGAATGTGGTTAAAGGAGAAATTTTAGGTTGTATATATGATACTAGAATAAAAATTTTAAAAAACAAACATCGGACTGTACAACACAGCAAACCCTGTTGTACATGATAGACTATAGTTAATAGTAAAATTATAAAAATGTTCTTTCATGAATTGTAACAAATGTACTACACTAATGCAAGGTATTAATAATATGGAAACTCTGCATTTTATGCATGATTTTTCTGTAAATCTATAACTTCTGTAATTTTTAAAAAAAGATTTTTTTTTAAAGGAAAAAAAAAAGAAAGAGAAACCCATCCTAATTCAAACTTCATAGCTAGCATTTATTGAGAGTTTACCAGAGGCCCAGTTCTGCTCTACATGCCTTACATGGTTATTCTATTTATAACATGACAACTCAGTAATGAAGGTACTACTGTTATCTGTGTTTCACAGACTAGGAAACCAGGACAGAGGGCTTCAGTGACTTTCCCCCAGGCCAACAAAGAGCTAAGAAATAACACAAATAGGCTTCAATCCCAGGAAGTTTGGCCCCAGAGCACCCTCCTCTAACCACAATGTTAATCTAGCCCCCAAAACTCCACCTTTTGATAGAACTAAAAAAGAAAAAAAAATATATATATACATGAATATCAAATGAAATGAGGCGATCACTGGGGTTTTGGAATGTGGTTACAATTAGGGTTGCCAGCCCTTCCTAATCCTTTCTGGAGGCCAGGCAAGGCTTTGAAGCTGATTAAGCTGACTCCTGCTTCATGTGTAGTGTTTGATGAAAAGCACCTGACTTGTGGCACGGGGCCAGCATCCCAAGGGCCCTTAGGTCTGGAAAACAGCTGCAAGTAATCTGGAGCACCCAGAGCATAAAGCTTTATCAGCTGGCCTGTCCCAAAGCTGCGGGGAAGATTCTGTATCTGCTGGTACAGTGACACTTCCAACTACCCTATTTTTAGAGAAAGGCATTCTTTCCAGGGCTGTGCTTCTGACAAAGGAAAAAGCCAGCTCTGTCCCAAGGCAGACCCAATGAAGATCAAGTCACTTCTACTCTCATTTGCCTGTCTTAGGGCTCCTTTTCTGCAAGTTTGTGAATGACCTTTCAAAGCATTTAACCAAAGGAATTATAGAATGCTAGCTCTTTCCCCAGTTGTGGAAATGCAGCCTGATGTAGCTTCTGCGCCTAGGTGTGGGACATAAGACATTGTAAGGTAATGCTCAATCAGCAGCATCTTGCCAACATTTCAAACACCACCATTCAAGGTCTATCAAAAGTCGTTATTTGCTGTAAAGAAGCGAATACCTGCTCTACCTAGAGGAGCCTGCACCAAATCTCGCAGCCTATTTCCGTCTTTCCCATCTCTCAGCAAGCTCTGTTCTTTGCCCCCATTTCCCAATAAATTCTTACTGGCCTAATTAAACTGGCGTGTTCTTAAATTCTTTTATGTGACATAGCCAAGAACCTAGAGGAATCCAGCACTTCCCCAGCTTCGTTTGGCCAGCCATTGCCAGGAGGCAGGTAAGTGAATGGGGCTCACCGACCCCTACTGGAGACTGGTGAGTTTTAAGACCTGCTTTGTGCCCTCTTTTGGATCTGCCACTTCAAAGGGGGATCCTGGATAGGCTCCCACAGGACATAAACTCAGTCTGCTCAGACTTCCGGCTCCCTCTCCAGAGGTGGTAGGGGCAAGCCCCACGTCGTGTAGAGCCAAGGAAGTTCTGGGTGGCAGAGAAACCGTCCTTGAGACCTGACTGGGCATGTGCCTTGAGTTGAGCAGGAGTTTACCAGGCCCTCTTTGACAGTCAGAATAGTTATCACCCGGTGGTACCGTTTCCCTAGACCACTAGTTAACCTCTTTTAATTAAAAATGCCTTTGATCTTCCAACTACTGCTGCCCTCATTTTGGGTCTGTGAGATACTTTAGAATGCCTTAGAAACTGAACATGCATTTGTTAGTGAGGCATGAGCCCCACCTTCAGTACTGCCCTGAGGCTTTGTGCCTTTTCCACCCTGGGGAGGCCCAGAGATTGTCTTGGTGGGTCCCTGAGGGTGTTTGCCAGCAAGTCACTGGACAACTAGAGACTAATTTTTTTTAAAAACTCTTTTTTTTAAAACTGCCTCTGGGAGCAGCTAGGAGGTGAGCTCACTCCTAGCCATCTACAAAGTAGGCAAAAGAAAGGTCCCTAGCCACCCCCATTCTTAGGGTCAGCCCGATCTGGAAAGCAGACCCAGACATCCCCAAGACCTCTAAGTCTCTGGGGACATCCAGAGACAAAGCTCCAGATCCCCAGAACATGGGGACAGTGAGCAGGGCTCCCTGATTTGCAGGATGCTGGAGCAGCTAGCAATCCATTCAGTCAGGTCTAGGAGTGGGATGCTCCCAGACTGACGAACACATTTTATCCTCCCCTAGGATAATGGGCAGCTCTTCCAGCAGTCCAGCAGATTCCCCATTGGGGTGCCTTCTCAGAAGTTGGTACAACCTGCCTACTGATAGTCTAAAAAGATGCTAATCTTTTCCTGCCACACCACATGGCCATAGTATGGCCGAGAGTGAGTTCTGTATGGGACCCTGAATTCCAGTTAAACCTGTATAAGAAAGGAGAAGGCAGACAGATCTGAGGGTCAGAGACCACATGGCCATGTCTCCTTAAAGGGATAAGGAAATGCACTCTATTTACTAAACCTCTCCCCTGTAGAATAAGGAACCCTCTCATGTGCTATCAATTACGATTAAAAGGTTCCTGGCATTCCTAGCTCCCTGCGCATTTCCTTGTAACACTCCAATCCTTTCAGTGAAAAAGGCTTGCAGGGTTTTACCCCTTGCAGAAGGTAACTAATGGGATGCAGCCCAATTTGTGTCTCCTCGAGGGCAGGGCTTCTCTGCACCCCTTAGCTCCATACTTAGCAGCTGCCCAAAGAATTTCCTGGAAGAACTAAGCTGGAGGGTCTTGCAAGAAGTTTCTGCTGTGACAGACACTGGGAGCTTTGCCTCTAGGTGATTCTAAAGTCAAGTCTTTCCCTAAGATAAGCTAAGCTTAATGTGTAAAATTCTCTCTTCTGTTCTAATCTGTACTTGCTTTAACTTTGTTAGTCTGCTCATGCCTAGGAACTCAAATCAGATTTGGGGTTTGCCTGTTAAAAATTGGATATCAGTGAAAAGCAACCTAAAAATGAGTCTTTAAATGTCCATACTATCTTGCAATTGAATTTGATGTATAGTTCACAAGTGGAATTAATTCAACTGCTGGAAAAGCAGAAAGATTTAGCACAGTTGTTAACTAATAAAATTGTTTTAGTTGCTTAGTTAATAAATGGAAGTGCCCAAATTGTTTTTAAGTGAAAACTTACTAGAAACTGTAAGAGTTAAGATCATTATATAGATACCTTTATATTATAAAATAGCAGAAGGATAATATCTGAAATTGCTATAGCCAGGTGGATTTAGCCTAGACCTACTACTGTAAGTGTAATCTTTGACTAATTTACATTTGTTTATGGTCAGGTCTAACCACACCCTTGCTTGTGTTAGCAATTGTGATGGTATTTATAAGCTGAGTTTGCCTTTGTTTATGGTTACTTCAGGTCTAGCCTCACCCCTTGCCTTTGCTTATGGTTATATCATGACAACTTCTGCCCCCTATGGCTCAAGGGAAAACAAACTTGAGATACCCTGTCCTTCCATTGCTGCCGATAACCCTGCTTTCTCTCATGGCTCCAAGTGTGGACTAAATTGCTGCCTGGTAGAATTCTCAACCCTCAGGGTTGAACATCCATTCTTCCAGTCCAACAGCCGCCGGGGTCCTCTTCTCTCCAAGGGTTGGGGAGTGGGGGAGGCCTCCCACCTTGAATGCTGAGGTTCCTAAAAGCAGCAATTCATGAGAGAAACCAGTCTCCCTGGGGCTTCAGCGACCTCAGCGAATATATACTGGAATTAGTGTTTTTCATCCAAGGTCTGCCAAAGTCAAAATGGGAAATAAGCAAAGCTCTGAAGTAAAGGGAAATGTTCTAAATTGTATTTTAAAGCATTGGGGACAATTTGGTTATAAGCCAATAATTAAAAGGAACAAAATTCGTGTGCAAAACTGTGTGGTCACAGTGCAAATTAGAGTAAAAATAGCCTTCAAAGAAATCTTTTAGATGTTATTTTACAGTTAAACTTATTTAGTAGAAGAATGAAAGTTTTAAGTAACTTTAGTGAGTTGTGTTTTTGTGTCTCTCTCTTTGTGTCTTCCTATTTGCTCAGTGTGTATCTTCGTATGCCAGGATGGTAATATCAAATTAATGAATGAAACTTCTTAAAAGAGCTCTATTCAAATTGTTAAAAATTAAATATGTGGTTATGTATGTGAATAAATATTCCTGGAGCCCAAATTAGGCTAAGCAGGATGGAAAGGTCATATAGAAATCTAAATATAGAAACTATTGGGAAAGGGAAAAAGATTTTTCTGAGCTCTTTGACCTACCCAGCCCCCAGGCCCTTCTCTTTGCAAGAGTTCTGAGGGAGGGGCTAGGTGTGGCAGATTAAATTTCTATCTTCTAGGCTGGGGAATTAAGAATCAGTTTTGCCCTGTAATTCCCCAATTAAAACCTTTTACCAAGCTTAAAATAAGGGTGGTTAATAATCCAATTGTCAAATTTCAGTAAGTAAAGGAAAAGTCCTTGAAAGCTATGGAAAGATCTTTTAAAACAAGTTAAACAATTATAATTAGTCCAGAACCTAGCAGTCAGTATGCTTTTAGAACTATTCAGTTTTAGAATTTTATTAAAGAGGTTTTAGCCTCCTGTAAAGGAAGAAGGGGAAAAAAAACATTTCTTGCATAAATTCTAATGGTTTCAATTTTATTTAGCTTGGGTGTTATCTCCCTAGGTTTACTGAATACCAACTAAATAAATTAACATAAGTATTAAATCTTTAAGGTGATAAAAATTGTAAGTTCATGTCTAATGAAAATAAGTTGAAGAAAATGTAGATCTGTCCTTTTAAAAGGATAAAGTAAATTTCATTGCTTGCTAACTGTAATTTAATAAGCTTATTTAAAGGTAAAGTAACTAGTTTATGTGGTTATGGTTAATTATAAGGAGTTTGTGAAAGCATCTTCTAAACTGAAGCATTTAAATGGCTAATTCTAGGAAGCCATTATTAACTAGAAACCTAAATTGATATTAATAGCATAAAGTAACTTCATAACAGGAGAACCTGTCAGAGGCCACCTCAATCTGCCTATTCAAATGGTAGTAAAAAACGAATCTTGATTCCACTGGGAATCTTAGATTTTCATAAAATAATGGAGAAAGTAGTTTACCTGTGCTGCTAAAGTAAAACCTGTTAATTAACGTAATCATGGTAAAGGTGTTAAAGTAAAAAGCAAAGTACTGAAATAGTTAAGTTCATCTGATATGTTATACATTGCATTGGAAGGTTTTAGGAAGTGTATGAAAATTAAGGCTTCAATATCATCAGACTCTTGTATATTCAAACCAGGCCTTCAGTACACTGCATATTTCCTCTCCGTTTGCGTTATTGGCTAGGTTGGTCACGGACCCCTAAAACAATAAAAATATCTACATCTCTGAACATGCTCCTGAAGTGGACGGAGAGTACACTGCAGTTTCAGACTCCTGCAGTAGCCGGTGATGGCTTGATATGGCCAGATGTACAATGGGCATTGCCTACAGATTGACTGTTTCATAGTGCTGAAGGGTGCTATGCATCAGGTCCGTGAAGTACTGGAGATTTATCTTCCTAGTCTCTCTAGGGTCAATGGTGATGCAGCATGCTGCCTGTGTGAAGGACATAACAAATAGAGCAAAAATTACCAGAGTACTGTGAGTAGAACTCAAACACAACTGGCATTATGGTCTGCTCCCATGGAGAGATAACATGTATTGCAAACCTGGAGCTTAGATCTATTAACTGCAGCTCAAAGAAGTACTTGTGCATTAACTAGTATTACGTACTGTACCTATATGCCTGATGATTATGATGACATCTCTTCTAGATCATATTCAGAGAGATATTGAACATGTTAAAAGTCCTGGTAAACTTAATTCATTTTCTAAGTAGTTGATGAACATGCCTATAAGATAAAGGAATGGCTCTCTTAAGTACTGTCTTTATTTTCTTTGCCATATGCTTGTCTTGTTGTTGCCTATACTGTCTTTGTGAGTTTTTGTCTAGGGCAGTGCCTCTCTTCATACCTCTCCTAGCTGTCCTAAGCATAACCACTGCTGTGGGAACTGGGGTTGACAATTTATACCCAAACCCAGCAAGTCTACCACAATCTCCCTAGAGTTAACCAACAGCATAAAAGAACTCAAGGAAGAATGCTGTTTCCCATCAACTTTGGGATGATGCAGCCTCTGAAGGCACCTGGCCTTTCTTACATTCATGGTCCAGTATGTAATGGCTGGCCCCCTTTTTGGGCCCACCTACTGTTACTGGATTTTGTCTAGGTTCTTTGACTATGCTGCAGAAATGAATTTCAAGAGCATGTCAGGTTAGTTAGGCCAGTAATTAAGGTAGGGAGAGAAAAGAAATGGGAGAAAATAACAGATCATGGGTCCCAGAGAGAGGAAGGGGCTGAAGAGTGATAAAGAGGGCTGATTTATAGACTACAATTTCCCATTATAGATTATAAATGCCCCGGTTTTACTTGCGTGTTGATCCATGCAGGGGGGACATGGCGAGTGCAGGGCGCAGAAGCCAAGAGAGATTTGACTTGCCTTGCTCTTTAAACCATTAATTAATCCACCCCTTTGCTAATGGCATGGGAGGAGTCCCAGCTTTTTGCTGTTTTGATTGTTTATCCCACCCATCAATCCCCTGGGTGGGCCCAATGATAATGTCCCTGGAGAATATCTGGGGCTTCTCCTGGCTCCCAGAAGGAATCTCATTCTGCATGGCAGAAATCTTGTGAGGGTCTTCCAACAGCCTTCTTGGGGGTATCAGTATCCACGTGGACTTCTTGCCAGGTTCCAGATCTGTCTCTTGATTCCCTATATTCCCCCCTCAGAGCATTTATACCTTTATTCTTAAAGGAGTGCTGAAGGGAGATGGTCTTTCTTCTGTAATTACTTCCTGCCACTTAGGGGCAGTAGGCTCTACCTGACAAGGTGTAAAACCCTCTGGCTATTCTGTCTTGGTTGGAGGAAGATCTGGCATCCTGAGTGAAGCTGGATGAAGTCCCCATATGGCTAAGAAGATGTTGATTCTGGAAGAAATAAACTGGATTAGAATCTTGAGGACATATGGTCCCACTAAGAGGATACTGGACCACAAAAGTAGAAAAGGGCAGGTACCTGCAAAGGCTGCATTTTCCCAAAGTTAGTGGGAAACCGTATTCTTCCTTCAGTTATTTTATGCTGTTGGTTAACTCTGGGGAAGAGATTGCAATAGACAACGGGGTTAGGTATAAATTGCCAATCCCCGTTCCTATGGTAGAGGAGAGGAATGAGAAGAGGCATTGCCCTTTTTAGTTATTATATAGGGAGAAATTACAGGAAATGAAAACAGACAAGGTTTCTTAAGAGATGTCTAGTTTGCCTTCCCCCTAACAATAGGCATCTGGGCTAGAGTTAGAGGGAACAGTTGGCTTTGAAATCGACACTACTTAGCTTTGTTTCTTGAAGAGGTATTTCAAGCCGTCTAATGAGTGGCACTCTTACGTCCGTCCCTTCAGGTACTTCTGGTGAGCTGGCACTTTCCTGGCTTCACTTGGGATTAGTGCACCAAGTTGGAAATTCCTTTAACTTTAATAGCTGAGTGAGTGATCAGAACTACAGAGTAAAGTTCCTTCCATTTTGGCTCTAATTGAGAGAGAGGCTTGTTTTATTGCCAAGTTTTGATCAGAACCTAGTTTCCAGGTCCTGGGTGAGGAAAGATTGCCTATGGACCATCTCAAAAGGGCTAAGCTGAAGTGGGTCTTAGCCACCTCATTTGCTGTTTCCCTTCTGGTGGGAAATGCTCAGCCCTGGCAAGATGGCGTGTGGGTTTGCCAGTCCTCCCCAGGGTATGAGTGGGACAGGTTCTGGAACAAGGGCTAAGAGGGAGACCTGGGTTAAACACGTTCATTAACTACTTAGAAAATGAAGACTTTTAACATGTTCAATGTCCCTCTGCATATGATCTAGAATAGAAAAGATATCACCATAATCATCAGGCATATATCAAGAGTAGGAGAGATATAGGTACAGAACCTAATACTAATTAATGCACTACTCGATGCATAAGTTTTTCTTTGAGCTGCAATTAATAGATTTAAGTTCCAGATTTGCAATACCTTATATGTTTTCTCTCCATAGGAGCAGGCCCTAATGCCAATTGTGTTTAAGTTCTACTTACAGTACTCTGGTGATCATTGCTCCACTTGGTATGTCCTTCACACAACCAGCATGCTGCAGCACTGTTGACCCTAGAGAGAAGCTAGGAAAGTAGGTTCCAGTATTCCACTAGCCTGGTGCATAGCACCCTTTGGCACTACGAAACAGTGCCAGTCTGGAGGCGATATCCATTGTACCTTTGGCTATATCAGCCATCACCATCCTTGGCTGCTGCAGGAGTTTGAAACTGCACGTAATCTCCATCGACTTCAGGAGCACAACCAGAGATGTAGTAGACACCTTTATTGTTTTAGAGGTCTGTGACAAACCTAGCCAATAACACAAATGGAGAGACAACATGCAGTGTACTGAAGGCCTGGTTTGAAGGCAGAAGAGAATTTGACGATGCTGAAGTCTGTCTCTTCATTTTTATACACTTTTTAAACACTCCCAATGCAATGTGTAACATATCAAATGAACTTAACTTTTTAGTACTTTGCTTCTTCTACACTTTTACCATGAAGACATTAATTAGCAGGTATTTTACTTTAGCAGTACAGGAAAAACTACTTTTTCCATTTTTTAAAAATGAAAACTGAAGATTCCCAATGGAATCAAAATTGTCTTTCATTACCACCACTTGAATATGCAGATTGAGGTGGCTTCTGACAGGTTTCACTGCTGTGAAGTTACTTTTTGCCATTAATATCAGTTTAGGTTTCTAGTTAGTAATGGTTCTTTGTAATTAGCCATTTAAATGTAACAAAGCCACAAGAATTTTATTAGTATCAACTTTGCTAAGTTTTCTGCTTTTCTAGCAGTTGAACCAATTCCACTTGTGATTTATACATTAAATCCACTCGCAAGGCAGTATTGACATTGAAAGACTCATTTTTAGGTTACCTTTCACTGTTATCCAATTTGTAACAGGTGAACCCCAAATCTGATTTCTTAGGCACAAGCAAACTGACAAAGTTAAACACAGATTTCAAAGTTGAACA
>JAQZBX010101472.1:0-11258 GCA_029593785.1 Cabassous unicinctus
CCGGTCCCGCTGCCAGGGGCACAGGTCACGGGGCACTTACGAGGCCTTCTTGGGCGGCCCCAGCTCAGTGCTGGGCAGGGCAGGGCAGGGTCCTCGGTCGCCGAGCAGCTCTGCAGGGTCTCCCTCAGGCTGAGCCGCTGGCTCTGTGCCCAGCGTCTCCTCCGGCCCGTATGGGTCTTGGTCCTCGGCTTCCTCTGCCGGGCGCCCGATGTCAGCCTCGGGCCCCTGCCTGAGCCCGGAGAGGACATGCAGCTCGGCACCGGGCCCACCCAGCTCCCGCTCCGTGTCCAGCTGAGCCCGGCCCTGATGGCCTCTGGTTTCCAGCCGGCCCTCCTCCTGCCCTCTGACCTTCCCGCCTTGGCCGCGCCTGGACCGTCCCGTCCCTAGCGCAGGCCCTCGGCCGACAAGAGAGGGAGCAGCACCCCTGCACTGGGGCGCGTGTGAAGTCCGTTTGCTTTCATGATTCTGCTGGATTTGTTTTTTCCCTCCAACCTCCCCCCTCTCCCTTTGTGTTCTGCAAGATTCAATGGTTCAATGGTAACATGACAAAAGCGAGACTCTGCAGGTGCCCTGTCAGGAGAGCCATTTTCTTTTTCTCTTAGCAGATACTACCTATGAAGGAGGGAGCTGTGCATCACCTCCTGTTGGCAGAGCTGAGTTATTTCAAGTTCACCCTTTGGGGGCACTGCACAGCTCGAGGGGTGTGGGTTCAGGCTGTAGAGAGGGGCCAGACCCCTCCCCGGCCTGGGGAACTCAGAGCCTCTCTCCTTCCTGAATTTCACCTTTACACTCCCACTTTGGTTCTAATTCTGGCACCAACCGCCTCCCCACCCCCAGCCCAAAGGGCAAAGCTGCAGTCTGGGTCACGTGACTGTGCTCTGATTTTTTTAGGGTCTTCACCTGTCCTGGGGTGTGGCTCTCACTTCCTGTGAGCTGAGGGCTGAGGCTAAAGGCTGCTTCTCGGCGTCCTGCTCTTTGTTCCGCAGCGGGAAGCTAATTCGTGCCCCTGTTGTGCCCCATATCCCACACCTCCTTCCTGGGTCCTCTGCAAACACCTGTTGTGCCTGTGGATCGACTCCTGATCATTTGCCCAGCGTCTCTTACACCACTGAGCTTCTGATAAACGCACTTACAACGAATGTACTGGCTGAGGCAGCTACACTGAGCTACCAGCTCTGGGTCCTAACGGGATTGAGCTCACGCGGCCGCGGCGCTCCTGCTCACCTGCTCCTGCAGGGGTCCCGGGGCACCCGTGCTCTGGGCAGGAGGACCCGTTAGGCTCTGGGAGGCCCCGCCCCACCCGACCACCGACCTCCTGGCCTGGTGGCGGCTGTCCTCAGGGCCGGTCCTGCCCCTGCTGTGCCTGGTGACAACTCCTCATCCTCAGAATGGGCAGAACCTGCGGCTTCCCCTGAAGGTTCCAGGGACTCTTGGCTGAGGAAGCCAGGCTCTCTGGGCCACATCCTCCTCTCTCCTGTCTCACCCCGAGTTCCTGGACCTCGCCTCACCCCTCGGTGTGTGTGTTCCTGGCACTAACGTGCATCAAAGCCCCATCCCCAGGGCGACCCGAAGTGGATTAGAAAACGGTGAGACCAGCGATGCCTGGAGGGGAGGGGGCAACGGGTGCTGGGCTGAGCCCTCGGCTGCCCTGGCTAGGGGACCTCTGCGCAGGGCCGTGTGGTCACTTACGTGTCCTTCAGGGTCTGTCCAGCCAGGCGCCTGTGGTCACTGCTCTGCCCACAGACGCTGAACTGGTCTAGCAGGTCGGCTGGGAGCTCCTGTGAGGGCCCTACTTTGGGGATGCAGGCCAGCTTATTCTGTGGGGTGATCTTCTGAACCCCTGGGGAAGGGGCTTGAGGGTCTGGGTCGTCCTTGGCCTCTGAGGGCCTCTCCTCCTCCTCTTTGTCGGGCGTCGGTGCCCACCTGTGCACAAGGGAACGATAAGAGGCTCAACCAGCTGGCCTGTGCGGGAGGCCCTGGGCGCCCAAGCTCCAGCCCCTGCCCCTCCATCCTGCCCCCTCCCCACTGCCCATCCTTCACCTTGCCCGAGCCCCAGCAGAGCCCCTCAGCCCTGCCCTGGCCGCACACCCTGTTCCCGGTCATCCTGCCTCTCCTCACGGCAGGGCATCAGGCCAGGGCCTCAGACTCGCACGGCGCTCGGTGGTCTTGGGGGTCCGTGAGCGCACACCCCCAGCTCAGGGGCCCGGCCACTTACGAGTCCTTCTGGGCTGATGGAGACAGGAGGCTGGGCTGGGCAGTGCCCTGACCACAGCTGCTGAGCTGGTCACGGGGGTGAGCAGGGAGGCTATCCATGGGCCCTGCTTGGGGGACGGCGGCAGCCTGTGTTCCCAGGGCTCCGCGCTCGGGGGCAGGCACCCCTGGTTCCTGGGCGGCCTCGGCCCCTGCTGTGCTCTCCTGGGCACTTGGGTCAGCGCCATGCTCCCGCCTGCAGTGCCAGGGGAGGGTCCACACTAAGCAGCCAGCACCCCCACCTCACCAGCCTGCCCAGCCCTGGACTTGGCATCCCATCACCCAGGAGTGGGGTGCGGTCACGGCAGGGGATTTCCCCGGGCACAGGCCCCCACACCCATCTCGAGGAGTGTCCGTGGATTCTGTTCCACTTGCGCTCAGCGGCAGTGGCAGACCCCTCCCTAGGGCCAGGGACCCTGCAGGGGGGATGCGGGCAGGCCCAGCAGGCCCAGGGCATGTTGGTGGGAGGACGGACGATGAGGCGAGTGACCAGGAGCTGGCCCCAGGGACTGCCCCTCCCCTCGGGAGCACGGTCACCTGGTCACTTACCTGTCTGTCTCGAGTGGGCCAGAGGCAGTGCTGGGCAGGGCAGCGCCCAACGTGTGGCTGCTGAGCTCCTCTATCCCAGGAGGAGGGCTGCGCTCCAGGGGGCATCCCTGGGGGCCAGCACTGTCCGTCTCCAGGGCCTTCCCGCCCCCCTCTGGGGGCTGTCCAGGGTCTCTGACGTCCACACCCTCTGCTGTCTCCGTCTGGCTCCTGGGGCCAGCTTCAGCTTCCTGCCTGCGCCACGGGGGGATCCTGAAAGCCAAGGCCTGAGGTCCACGGGCATGTGGACACCGCCTCTCGCCTGGGCTGAGGGAATCCAGGGCCCCGCCCAGGCAGGTGAGCGCTCAACAGCTCCACCAATCAGCGCGCGAGGCCCCCAGGGGTCCGCGCAGGAGGCGCATGGCGTCCCACGGGGCCGGCGGTTCCCTGGCAGGAGGGGTCTGCCCGTCCAGATGCCCCCACCCGGGAGCACAAGCACGTCAGGCCACCGGCTTCTAGGCTCCAGGGACGTTTAACTGGCTTTCCTGAGAGGTGTGTGTCTGAAGGATTTCTGACACGCTGTCTCCAGCAGGCCGTCGTGGAAGACTTGTGGACAGAGAAGGCGATGGGCGCTCGAGGCACACGAGTCCCTAGCGTTTTATCCAATGCTGCTTATTTCCTCGGCGTCTCGCCTCCTTTCTGCTCTTCTACGGCACTGACAGACTGTTCTGCCCGCCCCGCCCCTGCTCTGCCCTGCGTCTTAGAGCAGGTGGGCTCTAAGGTGGAGCCCTTTCTGGCCCAGGGCCACATCCCAGCTGCCGTGAGCGCTGGCTGCCCAGCTCACAGCTGCCCCCTCCTCAGATGTGCCCCTGGCTGCAGGTGCTGCCCTCAGCCCACACCCCACCTGCCCTCAGGCACTGGCTGTGCACGTGGGCCCCAGGGGCTGCCCTGGCCTCCAGGTGGGAGTGTTCAGGCTCAAGCTTCCTCCCGAAGGGGCACTGGAGGAGTCTGCAGCGACCCGGCCTCCTGCTCCACGTCCTCAGGCACCGGATGCAAAGCAGGACAAGGGGCACTTACTAGCGCCAAGTGTTATTCCGTGTTTATCCCATTCAACTGGGAAACAGGACTGGGGGCTGGATCCTGGGGGCTCAGACACCGCGATGGTCCTCACACAAAGCCAACGTGTCCTCACGCTACAGCACACACTGAAGGAAGGCCGACACGCTCGGAAGCACCCGTGACGTCAGCTGTGAAAACCCGTTGGCAGCACACGTGCCTTCAGGTCTGCGGACCCCAGGGTGGTGGGACAGCTTCAGAGAGCAGCGCCTCTGTGACTTGGGTGGTCTGGGGGTTTGGGCAATAACTGGGGCCTAGGCCATATTCTCCCCCAAAAAGACAGGTCCCACCAGAAAAACAGCTGGAGGACCAGCTGAAACAGCTGGAAAAAGTTCTTCTAGGGTTTACGACACCAGGGGAAGGCTGGACACCGCCCAGAGGAGAGAGGGACAAAGGAGGGGAATCGCGACGGCAGAACTGAGTTGAAATAAGCGGCTGCTGCCGCCGGCACCCTCCCCCACACTAAAGACTCTTTAGAATTCTCAGGCCTCTGGGCCTGCTACAGACAAAGGGGGCTCCAGGGATCCACCACCCCAGGAAAGGGGAGAGAGAGGGACCCAGCCTAAGGCGGACTCAGCTCCTGACCCACAGACTTGGTCTGCTGTGCCCCACGGGCGCTTCCAGGCAGGGCCCGGCCGTCGCTTGCCCTGGGAGGTATGCGACCCTCCCAATCCCCCTCCCTTCTAGCCAGGCCTGGTTGCTGAGGACGCAGAAGGGAGTGGAGTTGTTTCCTACCTGGTGAAAAGGAGGGGGCTGCCAGTGAAGGCAGAACTGCCTCTGAGAAGGTTTGAATCACGAGGCTCTTGGCCTCCAGGCAGGATCCTCTAGGACACGGATCCAGTCCGTGTTGCAGCAAACACACTCTGACCAGGCAATGAACTGAGAGGGCTGCAGAAGAGCGCCATCTGCTGACCAGCCAAGGAAGTCCACGTGAGAAAATTAAAAATAATAAGAGGGGCTTTTTCCGGCTTTATAGCCTGCCTCCAAAAGAACCTAGGAAGTGGGTCTACAACCCATTACTGGGTCCAGAGGCCAGGTTTGAACACCTAACAGGGACATTCCTAAAGGCCCAAGTTGAACCAAGAATCAAAGAAGACCAGTAACACACAGCCTTCTGCAACTAAATCCCTATGAAAGAGAAAGAAATTGAATATCTGAGTAGACTACCATCCTAATCAGATGCCTAGAGATATGCAAAAATTACGAGCCATACTAAGAAAATGGAAGATATAGCACAATCAAAGGAATATATCAAAGCCCCAGAGGAGACACAGGATTTGAGAGAACTAATTAAGGAGATGCACACAAATTTCCAAAACAAAATTAATGAGTTGAAGGACAATATGGCTAAAGACATCAATGACATCAAGAAGACATTGAGTGAGCACAAAGAAGAATTTGAAATCCTGAACAGAAAACAGCAGAGCTCATGGGAATGAAAGATACAACAGGGGATATCAGAAACACATTAGAGGCATACAACAGCAGACTCAAAATGATACAAGATTACCAAAGACAGAACAGCTGAAATTGTAGAGAGAAAAGACCAGATAGAGAAAGAAATGAAAAAAACTGAGCAGGGGCCCAGGGTGCTGAATGACAACATGAAATGCAACAACATACATGTCATGGGAGTTCCAGAAGGAAAAGAGAAGGGAAAAGGGACAGAAAGAGTATTTGAGGAAATATTAGGTGGAAATTTGCCAACTCTCATGAAAGAAATGAACTTACATGTCCAAGAAGCACACCGTACCCCAATCAAAATAAATCTGAACAGACCTACTCCAAGACACATTCTACTCAGGATGTCAAATGTCAAAGATAAAGAGAAAATTCTGAGAGCAGCAAGAGAGAAGCAAACCATCACATACAAGGGATGCCCAGTAAGACTTAGCAAGAATTTCTCAACAGTAACCATGGAGGCGAGAAGACAGCAGTATGTTACAATTAGGATACTGAAAGAGAAAAACTGCCAGCTCAGCATCTTCATCCAGCAAAACTGCCCTTCAAATTTGAAGGTGAACTTAAAATATTCACAAACAAACAGAAACTAAGAGAGTTTGTAAAAAAGAATCCACCTTTGCAGGAAATATTAAAGGAAGACTTAGAGCCTGAAAGAAAAAGACAGGAGAGGGAGGCTTGGAGGAGAGTATAGAAGAAAGAAAAACAGAAAGGATAACCAAAAGAGTAGTAAGACAGACAAAAATATGATATGACATATGAAAACCAAAGATTATAAAAGGGTGGAAGTAAATAATGCATTTGCAGTAATATCATTGAATGTGAATGGGTTAAATTCCCCAATCAAAAGATACAGGCTGACAGAATGGATGAAAAAACATGAGCCATCCATATGCTGCTTAGAAAAGACTCACCTTAGACCCAGGGATACAAACCTGAAAGTGAAAGGTTGGAAAAAGGTGCTCCATGCAAACAGTAACCAGAAAAGAGCAGGGGTAGCTATACTAATATCAAACAAAACAGACTTTAAATGCAAAAAAGTTATGAGATACAGAAGGCCATTTTATATTGATGAAAGGGACAATCCACCAGGGAGATGTAACAGTTGTAATTATCTATGCACCTAACCAGGGTGCCCTAAAATGCATGAGACAAATTCTGACAAAACTGAAGGGAGAAACAGACATCTCTACAATAATCATTGGAGCCTTCAACACCCCACTCACATCATTAGATAGAACAACTAGACAGAAGATCAACAAGGAAACAGAGAACTTGAAGAAGATGATAAACAAGTTAAAACCTAATAGACATATACAGAATGGTGCATCCAAACTGAGTGGGTTATACATTCTTCTCAGGTGCCCATGGATCTTTCTCCAGGATAGACCACATGTTAGGGCACAATGCAGCTCTCAATAAATATACAAGGCCTGAAATTATACAAAGCACCTTCTCAGATCATAATGGAATGAAACTGGAAATCAATAATTACCAGGAAAAAGGTAAGTTTGCAAATGTGTGGAGGCTAAACAACACACTCCTAAATAATCAGTGGGTCAAAGAAGATATTGCAAGTGAAATCAGTAAATATATTGAGACAAATGAAAACAAGAACACAACTTATCAAAACTTATGGGATACAGCAAAGGCAGTCTTGAGAGGGAAATTTATAGCCCTAAATGCCTATAATAAAAAAGAAGAAAGAGTTAAACTCGAAGATTTAACTGAACAACTGGAGAAACTAGAAAAAGAACAGCAAACCAACCCCAAAGCAAGCAGAAGGAAAGAAATAATAAAGATTAGAGCAGAAATAAATAAAATGGAGAACAAAAAAACAATAGAGAAAATCGAGAAAACCAAAAGCTGGTTCTCTGAGAAGATCTATAAAATGGACAAAAAACCCTCGCTAGACTAACAAAGAAAAAGAGAGAGAAGATGCAAATAAATACAATCAGAAATGAAAGGAGGGAAGTTATGACTGACCCCACGGAAATAAAAAGGGTCATAAGAGGATACTATGAGAAACTGTATGCCAACAAACTAGACAACCTAGATGAAATGGACGAATTCCTAGAAAGGCACAACCAATTTACACTGATGCTAAAATAATTACAAGAACTTAATAAACCAATCACATTTAAAGAGATTGAATTCGTCATCAAACATCTCCCAACAAAGTAAAGTCCAAGTCCAGATGGCTTCACAGGTCAATTCTACCAAGCATTTCAAAAAGAATTAACACCAATCCTGTTTAAACTCTTCCAAAAAATTGAAGAGAGGAAAATTACCCAACAAATTTTATGAAGCCAACATCACCCTAATATCAAAGCCAGATAAAGACACTGTAAGAAAAGAAAATTACAGACCAATCTCTCTAATGAACATAGATGCAAAAATTCTCAACAAAATATTTGCAAACCGAATCCAAAAGCCTATTAAAAAAATAAAAATAAAAAGTTAAAAATAAAATAAAAAGCCTATTAAAGGCTTACATACCACGACCAAGTGGAATTTATTCCTGGTATGCAAGGCTGGTTCAGCGTAAGAAAATCAACTAATGTAATACACCACATTAACAAATTGAAGGAAAAAAACACATGATCATCTCTATTGATGCAGAAAGGGCATTTGACAAAATCCAGCTTCCTTTCTTGCTAAAAATACTTTGAAAGATAAGAATAGAAGGAAAATTCTTCAATATGATAAAAGGCATATATGAAAAACCCAGCCAACTTCGCACTCAATGGGGAAAGGCTGAAAGCTTTCCCTCTAAGATCAGGAACAAGACAAGGATGCCCACTGTCACCATTGTTATTCAACATTGTACTAGAAGTTCTAGCTAGGGCAATTAGACAAGAAAAAAAGAAAAAAAAAGAACTAAAGGCATGCAAATAGGAAAAGAGGAAGTAAAACTCTCATTATTTGTGGATGGCATGATCCTATTTTTAGAAAATTCTGAAAGGTCTATGACAAAGCTATTTGAGTTAATAAATGTGTTCAGCAAAGTGGCAGGATACAAGATCAACACACAAAAATCAGTAATGTTTTTGTATTCTAGTATTGAACAATCTGAAGAGAAAATCAGGGGAAAAATCCCATTTACAATAGCAACAAAAAGACTCAAATGCCTAGGAATCAATTTAACCGAAGAAGTACAGGACCTATATGCAGAAAACTACAAAACAATGCTAACAGAAATCAATGAAGACCTAAACAAATGGAAAGATATTCCATGTTGATGGATTCAAAGACTAAATATTGTGAAGATGTCAATCCTACCTAAACTGATTTACAGATTCAATATAATACCAATCAAAATTCCAATAGCCTATTTTACAGAAATAGAAAAGGCTATTATTAAATTCATTTGGAAGGGAAAATGTCCCCGAATAGCCAAAAGCATTCTAAAAAAGAAGAGCGACCTGGAGGGAATTTCACTGCCTGACCTTGAAACATACTATAAAGCTACAGTGGTCAAAGCAGCATGGTAGTGGCATAAAGACAGACACATCGATCAGTGGAATAGAACTGAGAATCCAGAAACAAACCCCCACCTTTATGGTTTACTGGTTTTCGAGAAACCTACCAAGACCATGTAATGGGAGAAAAGAGTCCCTTCAACAAATGGTGCTGGGAGAACTGGGTATCTATAACCAAAAGAATGAAAGAGGACCCCTATCTCATTCCCTACACAAGAATCATCCCCAAAATGTCAAAGACTTAAATATAAAAGCCAGGACCATAAAACTACTAGAAGAAAATATAGGGAAGCATCTTCAAGACCTTGTGGCAGGTGGTGGTTTCTTGGACCTTACACCCAAAGCACGTGCAACAAAAGAAAAAATAGATAAATGGGACCTCCTCAAAATCAAACACTTTTGCACCTCACAGGACTTTTTCAGAAGGATAAACATGCAGCCAACTAGATGGGAAAAAATATTTGGAAATCATATGTACAATAAGGATTTAATATCCATGATATATAAAGAGATGTCACATCTCAACATTAAAAAGACACACGACCCAATTAAAAAATGGGCAAAGCCCCTGGGGAAGGGGCTTGAGGGGCTGGGCTGTCCTTGGCCTCTGACAGCCTCTCCTGCTCCCCTGTGTCAGGCATCGGTCCCCACCTGCTCCCAGTCATCCTGCTTCTCCGCAGGGCAGGACGTCAGGCCTGGGCCTGGGGCTCGCACGGCGCTCAGTGGCCTTGGAGGCTCCATGAGCGCACACCCCCAGCTCAGAGGAAACGGTCTCTACATGCTCACCCCATACCCGTGTGGACTGTGGGCAGATCCACTTCTTTCAGGCCAGTTTGGTGGCTGCGTGGCTGCTGGACCCACCCTTGTTGAAGTCCAGCTCTGTAGGGCAGCAAGGCCACTAGGACAATCGCTCAGTGGACACCTATGGTGGCTTGGAGCCACGCACCCAGCCAAACAGGCTGTTAATCTTGACCCACTGGGCTGTGAACCCAGGGGAAATGGACCTTTAGGCAAGGCTCCTTCAGTTAAGTGTGAGCCACTGAGCAGGCTGGGCCTTAGCGCTACCGCTGGAAGCCTTATGAGAAGGCCATAGAGAGGGACCACGGAAGACAAGGAAGCGGAAGTCGGCAGAACCCAAATGAAACCCCGCACGTGCTTGGTCACGTGACAGGAAAGCCAAGGACCCAGGGTCACTGGCTGCCAGCCCCAGAACGCCAGTCTCCAGGGAGAAAGCACTGCCTCGATGACACCCTGAGTCCGCCCTTCCAGCCTTCCAGCAGGGGCCACGACATTCCTGCCTGCTCAGTGATGCATCCAAAGCACATTTCTTTTCTTGTCTCCCAAATTTCCCTGTGGATTTTAGCACGTAGCACCTTTTTGCCAGAAAAGACCCTATTCCCTGTACTCCGTCTGCATTAGTCCATCCAATCGTGTTTTAAATACATGGATCAAGCGCTGGTGACACCCAGCCCATCCCCCGCCAAGCTCGTCGGCCCCAGTCGCCTCCAGGCCTTCGGCACGTGGCGGGTTTAAATGTCCACGTGCACCCGTGCAACGGCTGAGACGAACGTGGGTTCTGCAGAGCGGGCTCCCTCCAGGCAAGGCCCACCCTGCTCTCCACAGGACAAGGCCCCGCGGTCACGTACCTGTCATTCTGGATAGCGTTCTCAGTGCATCCCTCCTGGGAGGTGGGGGCAGAGCCTGTCTCAGGGGTCTTGTCCCACAGTTCGCAGGGTGATGCCTTCTCCTCTGGGGCTGCCAAATCCTCTGTCGTCATGCCCGCTCCCCCGCCAAGCTGGGGCTCCAGCCTGCAGCATGAGGGGACGGAGCCCAAGCTGAGGGCAGCCCCATCCGCCCCCTAACGCCTGCCCCCAGTGCCTGCCTCCCAGCAGCCCGGCTGGGATATCAGCTCGTCATGTCAGGAGACGCTAACCTGTGTCCAAACAGAGTCCCCCAGCCCAGGACGCAGGGCCGGGACGAGGCAGGAGGCCCTCCAACCCCCTGGGCCCAGCTGTCCCCCTGCCCACCGAGTCCAATTCAGCATGGCTGGATTCCTGTCTCCCGGTCCCATTCCGGCTCAGAGTCCCATGAGCTGAGGCTATCCTGAGGGTGCTCCCAGCCCCGCATGGGGCAGGACAGGCTTCTCCCGAGGGGTTGGGGGGGCACAAACGCAGGTCCTCGACATGTTGGGGTGAGGAGGATAAGGAGGCAGGTGACCTCATGGGCCGGTCCCGCTGCCAGGGGCACAGGTCACGGGGCACTTACGAGGCCTTCTTGGGCGGCCCCAGCTCAGTGCTGGGCAGGGCAGGGCAGGGTCCTCGGTCGCCGAGCAGCTCTGCAGGGTCTCCCTCAGGCTGAGCCGCTGGCTCTGTGCCCAGCGTCTCCTCCGGCCCGTATGGGTCTTGGTCCTCGGCTTCCTCTGCC
>JAQZBX010101473.1:0-11257 GCA_029593785.1 Cabassous unicinctus
GCTGTTATTAATTTCATTTATTTCTGCTCTGATTTTTATTATTTCTTTCCATCAGCTTTGTTTGATATTAGTTTGCTATTCTTTTTCTAGTTCTTACAGGTGTGCAGTTAAGTCTTTGACTTTAGGTCTTTCTTCTTTAATGAAAGCATTGAGTTCTATAAATTTCCCTCCCAGCAATGCATTTGTTGCATATCATTGGTTTTGATGTGGTGTATTTTCATTTGTAGTCATTTCAAGATATTTATTAAATTATTCTGCAATTTCTTCTTTGACCCAATGATTATTTAAGAGTGTATTGTTTCCTGGGTGAGTCCAATGGACTGGAGAGTAGCTGTTACGAAAGAATGATGATGGACAATGCTCATCCCAAAAAAACAGAGAGATCTACAACTGCAAGCAAAACAATTCCATCCATTTACCCATGGGATCTAAGCAACCACTCAATTAGAAACAAAGTGGGCATCACCCTCCCAGAATCCTCAAGATTGGGGAATGAATAATGGACTAAAGTAGAGAATATTTTTCTATTATAGACTTTTATTATTCTAGCAATGGAAGAACTTGTATCATTGCTATAAAGTAGTGGCCCCAGGAGGTTTGAAGGGAAGGAAAATGAAGAATAGGAGTAACATGGAGACATTTTGGGGACATTAGAATTGTCCTGCATGACATTGCAATGATGCATACAGGACATTATACATTTTATCAAAACCTATAAAATTGTGTGGGACAAAGTGTAAACTACAATGTAAACTATAGTCCATGGCTAGTAGCAATGCTTCAATATGTGTGCATCAATAGTAACAAATGTACCACACTAATGAAAGATGTTAATGTGCAAAAGTGTGGGAGGGCTGGGGATAGGGCATATGGAAATCCTCTATATTTTTTATGTAACATTTATATAACCTAAATCTTCTTTAAAGATAAAAAAAATAAAGTGTGTTGTTTAATCTCCTTTTTTTTGTGAATTTTCCCTTTTTCTGTCCATTATTGATTTCCAGTTTCTTTCCCTTATGATCAGAGAAAGTGTTCTGTACAATTTAAATCTTTGTAAACTGATTGAGACCTCTCTTGTGTTCCAACATTAAGGACTATACTGGAGAAGGATCCATGAGTGCTTTAAAAGAACATATATCCTGTTGTTCTGGGGTATAATGCTGTATAAATTTTGTTAGGTCTAGTTACTTTATCATATTATTCAAGGTCTCTGTTTATTTATCTTCTCTCCAGATTTTCTATCTAATGCTGAGAGTGATGTATTGAAGTTTGTAACTATCATTGTAGAGACATGTATTTTTCCCTTCTGTTTTGCCAGTGTATGCCTCATGTATCTTGGAGCACCCAGGTTAATGAAGTTAATTAATTGCAGTTAATCCAACACTTTGTTTCCCAGAGTTTTGAGGAAAATAGTTATGCCTGTTTTTCTTTTTGTTCAAAGATTCTGTGAGAAAATGGAAACCTGTACCTTGGGTTGTACATTTTTGTGTATATTTTGCCTTGCATTATTCTCTTTTAATTCTGTTTACATGTCACTAAAAATAGTATGATTTTATTAGAGTGCTGGCTATAATTTTTCCTCTCACTCATCTCAATCAATATAGCAAATTTGTCCAGTACTTCTATATGTTTTGATACATTCCAAATTAAAATTGCCACAATTGGGACAGTTTGAAGCACCTATCATGCTGAGCTATAATTCAGAGAGTTGTTTCTTCCCAAGTACCCAAAAATAGACAGACAACATGGAACTATAATGAAAGGTAGGTAAAGATCTTCTAATCCTCTTTGAAATAATTACTGAGGATTCCTAGTCATGGTGAGGCCATTACTGTCATATAATGAGTCAGGAGGATTTCTGCTTTCATAAAATTGACTTGTTATTTTTTCTCAATAAATATACTTTTATTACAGAAGTTGTGAATCTACAAAACAATCATGCACATGTGTAGAATTTCCATACAACACCCCTTCATGAACACACCACATCACTCTGGAATGTTGTTACAGATTGTGAGATAATATCAGACTATTACCTACCATTAACTATGGCCCATAGTGTACATCTGACGTGTTTTCCCATACACCTCCATTATCAATATAGAACATCTTTGGCATTGATGCAAGAATATTACAGTATTGTTGTTAACTATAGTCCAAAGGTTACCTTAATTGCATTTTCCCCATGATTCTCCACAATCCCACCACCTTCAATAGTGACATACAACTGTTCTAGTTCACAGAAGTTATCCTATCTTGAAGCTTTCTGAGCCTGTCTTCTGCTTGAACAAATCTGCTATTGAATCCTTGTAGGAATGTTCATTCCAGTTATAATTTTCAGCTCCACACTCTTTATTTGGTTCCTTTTTATCATTTCAAACCCTTCAGTGATATACTCATATTCTGTATAGAATGTTTCCCTGGTTTCCTTCATTTTTTAAAAAAATATTTCCTTTACTTCTCTGCTTATTTTTAATGAAGTTGATTTATACTCATTTATAGACTTCTCCTAGTAATTCCAACATTCTGCTTTCTCTGGGATGATTTCTGTAGATGTATTTTTTCTTTGAATTATCTATATTTCTTTCTCTCAGTAACTAAGTTTCTCATAGTGCTGTGTAGTTTTAGATGTATGTTCAAAATTATGAGTGAGATTACTGAAAGATTATTAGGATCCTTGTACCTTAGAGCTACCTGGCGCGTGAGGTTTTGTTTAATGACATATAGGTGAAAATCTGGCTGTGATCTTGGGGGTTCCCAAAAGCCATATTGCAGAACTCTTTGCCCTCATGTTTCAGTGCACATAAATTTGCCAAATTTCTCCCCTGACAATTTACTCAGTTTCTATTTCAAAAGATGAATGCCTTGGTATTTTCTAGCCTTCATATTTCAGACTAATGAGTATCCCTGTGATAGATAACAAGGCTAATGGAGTTGACTCTTCTGTAACCAAAATCTCATAAATGAACCTGTGTTTTAGTTAGGGTTCTCCGGATAAACAAAACTGACAGGAGATATCTGTAAATATTATAAGATTTTATAAAACTGTCTTACATGACTGTGGGTATGTACAAGCCCAAATTGCATAGGCAGAGCTGGAAGATGGGAGATCTGATGAAGGTTTTCAATCAATACTCTAGAGAAGCTGGCTGCCTGAAGTAGAGATGGAAATTCTCTCTTCTGACTGAAGAAATCACCACTTCTCCTTAAGGCCTTCAACTGATTGGATGAGATGCCTCTGATTGGTTAAGGCCATCCCCTCAGTTGGCTACAGCTGCAATCAGCCATAGATCAAAAAACTTATTGCCTATTTAAGTCCATAAAATATCTTCACAGTGACAATTGAACAGACAACTGGACAAAATTACCTGGCCAAGTTGATTCATGAACCTGACTATCACAAGTAGATATCAGAATTGCATGACATTTCTCTTTCCATATACTCAATATTTCTAAATTTTAAGATGCCCAAACATATCTTTCCCTCTTTCATTTTCCATATATAGCATCACCTCAGGCTTCATACCCCATTAATCAGACATCAGTTCTCACCGATTTTCATTCAAAATGTATTAAGATCAACTTTTTATTCTCTTCTCAATGTCTTCCTTTCTGAGGTTAATAAAATTCTATTTCTTTACTATGATTGTGATTTTGTGTTCATAAAGATGAGAAGTTTATCTCTTCTTTATCTTTATGCATTTATCTTATACTTTAATTGGACTATTTCACCATATTCAAGAAAACAATCTCCCCTTTTCTCTCAGTTTCTTGATGATTCTTGTGACTCCTGTAGGCAATATTATGACATTTATCCTGAAACAAGTTTATGCTGATACATTTCTTTAGGAAACTAGAATTTATGTTAGTGATGTTGTTCTAGTCTTCATCCCTATATCTGTCATTATGGTTTCATATGGGAAGATACTCTCTGCTATTTTGAATTTAGTATCAAACTTAGGGATAGAAAGTCCTTGTCAACCTGTTCCTTCCATATGATAGTGTTATCTCTCTTCTAAGGAACAGCCATCATCAAGCACTTTCTCCCCAAATCCGATCATACCCTTAAGCAGAAAGAAGTAGTATCTGTCTTCTACACTATTTCTCTCCCATACTCAACAGCCTCAACAACCTCAACAACAGTCTTCAAAACAAAGATATGGCTGAAGCCCTCAAGAAAGTGCTGGGAAGGTATATATCTTTAAAATATTGACATCTATTGAGAAAAGACATGACAGAATGGACCTCATATACAGAAAGGGCATATTCTAATAGAGATAGACAAAATACACAAACTTCTCATTTTCTGGAGGCACATCATAGCTAAATTCCTTCAATTTATTTTTAGTAAAATGATAATTAACCAGATCACCCCTTCCTGCTGAGCCTCATTTGTGCATCACAGAAACTTAATTAGATTGTCCTATGACAAAAGTCACCAAAAATTTGCATGCACTAGCAAACAATAGGGAAGATAAATGTCTGTGAATATTAGAAAAGATGAAACATGCCACAATTAAGCATTATTGAATCTATTTTGAATTTTACACTTATTTTCCTTAAATGGCATTATTACAATATTGTAACTTCATTTAAATATAAGCACTAGTAACTAATTGCTCAAAACTTAAGTTTTGCATTTCTTAAGGTAACATTTAATTCTGAATATATTATTCTAGAGCAACCCACACATGTACACTTTTCTTCCGTATTCACTTTACTTAGGAAGTGATTGTTTTAGTTTGCCAAAGAACTGCTAATGCAAACCACCAAAAAGGGGTTGTCTTTTATAAATGGGATTTCTTTCGGGTAAAAGCTTACTGTTTCAAAGCTGTGAAATGGCCAGATTGAGGGTCCATCAGAAGTGCTTTCTCACCAAATTCAGCTTCCATGTGGTGAAGCAAGATGGTTGCCAATCTCTACCTTCCCCACCACAATCTACCCTCCCCTGCCGGAGCTGAGCTGTGGGCAAAAAGGCATAAGGCCTTTCTCTTTCCTGGTTTCCTCTATAAATCTTGGGTGCCTTGCTTTATCCTGAGTTCAGCTGCAAGCTATCAGGCATATGGCTCATCTCTCCCTGGGCCTCATCTCTTTGAGTGTCTCAGGGGCTTCTCACCTTGCTGATCAGCTATAGGTGAAACTGGAGTCCTTTCATTCCCATGGCAGTATCAAACATGGTGGCTCCCTCTTACTGTGTGTCAGCTTTTTATCAGACACAGTAAGAAGGCCAAGACTCAAACTAAGTCATGCCTCACTGATTTTGTCCATCTGAAAGGGTATCACTCCCTATAGCAATGGAATAGTTCACAAACAAAATCTTTCTCTTTTTTGGGATTCATAAAATAATTTCAAACTGCCACATTCATAGGGTTTTTAACTTTTAGAATCATACATAATCTACTATTAAATAATATTTACATAATCAACTGCAGAAATTTAACTTTTTAAATATAGCATTTGACTGAAATATTACCTCATTCATTGTTTGTGTTTCCAATGTGTGTGGATATATATATATATATATGTGTGTGTGTGTGTATTCAGATGTATATGTATGTATGCCTCTAATAGAAATATATTTAGATAGATGAATACAGATGTACATGTATATACGTATATATGAATAGCACTTTCTATGGATTCTTCTGATAAATATTAAACAATGAGCATGATGGTGCTGAGGATTTCATTATTTTTTCTTGATATATATTTCACAATTAAATTTTGTGTTATATACATTTAATACAGAAAATATTTATGCATATAATATATATAATTATGTAATATTATGGACAAAAACAGTTCAAAACAAAATTTAAGATATACAGTTTTATATTTACCATTTTTAAATTAGTTCTCTAAGTGAGAAAGGGACTTTGCTAGAATTGTAATAAACATTTTCTTGGTTATGTACCATCAAAATTGCATATGTGCCTTGTAAATTTCTTCTTTGGGACTCTGTTCATAATGGCTTGCATCCCTCTATTAGTTATGGTCCTTATATTTTCATACACATTTGAATGATTTATTTTCATTTATTATTAATGAAAAAATATCCAATCCATTTTCTCTCTTATAATGTAATGTTATTGGTTATACATCTGAATTTGTGCAACATCCATTTCTCAATTTCTTTGATAAGTATATCTAATCACTCCACATTATTTGTTGTGTAATAATATTATTTCTTTGCAATGGTTAGTCTTCTCTGTTTAAATTTAAATCACAGTCCCACCTTCAACCAGCTCTACAATATACAATTCTATGTCTAAATATTCTTCTACTTAGCTTTAATAATCAGTGCTTATTTAATTATTACATTGACCCTAATTTTCAAAGGATTAATGAGTCAGATAGAATTGGCTTACAAGAACAATGAGCAATTATAGATATGCTGCTCAGTTATACAAACTGTTTCTTATATTTAAATTTTTAAATATTTTGCTAATATTTGGTATTGATTATCTTTGCTGCTTTGTTTTAAAAAAATCCTATTGTTTATTAATGCATGATAACTGGACGTGTGAGAATTTTCTGCAGCAATTATTCTTCATTGTATGACTATGTTAGGAGAAGATGTATAATAAATATGAGCAAAAATAAAAATACCTGTTAAAATCTGTGGTTGCAAAAAATTTTTATTTGAATCCTACAACTGCCTCTTCAACTTATTTAATTATTATACTTTGCTCATGACCAGATAGCAAATATTTTAAAATTGCAATATGCTTCTAATAACAAAGGCTAAAACTTATTTAATTGATGTGGATAAAGTAGTCCCAATACTTCTTTATGTCACCCCATAGAAAAGTCTTGAACCAAACTCTTAGTTTATCTGGGTCTTCTACTTAAGTGCAATGAAAAGGGACTAATTGTGTACATTTGAACTTATGACCACTTTTGCAATATTCTCTCTATCTATAACTCAACTGATTCAGTAACTTCTCTTCTCCCTTTCCAGTATAGGGTTTTGGTTTGCCTGTCAGTAGCAAATTCTAACCCATAGTGAAATACATAAACATGTAATCTTAGAAGAGCCACCATTTTCTCCATCTGCTTAGCCACAATTAATTACTAATCTAGGACTGGATATATATTTAAGTCAAGATGAACTGGTCTCTTCACGGGAACTTCTATATTTTAAACTATTTGGCAAATTAAGGGATCCCAGAATTATCTTCCAAGGAAAGTATTCAACTTGTCAAAAACTTTGGTTAGCTCTTTCATTTGTTTGAATACCCACAAACCAAATATTTAAAATTGACAGGTGTCACATACAAATACAAATTTATAAAAGAAAATATTTACGTTTTGCACAAGTGGGTCTATATTTACTCATTAAGTTATCAGATGACAAATATAAGACCCCTATTCTTCACCAGAAGAGGCTTTCAGCCATTTATCATACTCCTTTGCTGTCCCTTTTTGGCCATGACTGTTATGAGCAAGAAATTTTTGGGCATTCAGTTTACTGTGGCTTTTATAAAAGCTTCACTATTTTTTGAGGAATAATTCATGAAGTTTAACTGCTGACTATGAGTCTGATATGATTAGGCATTTTTATTCTCTATTTTTTATTAATGAAGAGAACTTGACTACATCATTTATCTATTTTTTGTTCATCAGTGTATCATTCTGAACACTGGGAAACAATTGATTTTTTTGTTGAAAATAGATGAGACAACATGTCTGGACAAGACATTTTAGGAGTAATGCTTCCATAACTTGTTGAACTGAATTTTGTCTCTTATTTTTTGAATTTTAAATAACTGTTGGATAAAAAATTTGGCAGTAGGCATTCAAAGATGCATTATGCATTGAATTCTAAGAAATAGGTAGATGTCATCCAGAGCAAACACATATGAGCTCAGTGAATGAGCGGTATACTCTCTGCAACATATTTAAATATCAGAAAAAAAAAGGAAAAATATTAAATCACAAGGGGAGACTTGCTGAATTTCAACTATGATTTTACAATCATCTTTCTGCATGAACACAGAAAAAAATACATAAGCAGCCCTGCTTAAGAGTGATTAAGTGAAGACACATATTGGTATTAAAAAATAGGAATTGTGGGAAGATGGCATCACACTAAGAGACAGAGTTCAATTCTTTCACAAAAGCAACAGAGCAAGAGCCAAAATCTCACTGAGGGACCTGCTTTGGGGGTCATCAGAGCAGGACAGTGTTCCACAACTCATAAGAGGATGAGGGACAGAGAGATGAAGATGCTTTAAAAACAAACACGAGTTACCAAGCCCCCATAGCTGCCGGGAATGGGTCCCCTCCCCCACCCCAAAGATATTAAGATGGAGTGAACCCCTGACTCAGTTCAGCTGAATGAGAGGGAAACAGACAATTTCTGCCTTATCAGCTGGTTCAAGGGAAAAGGGAGGGGGAATTGGGGGACTTTTCTTAAGTGAATTTGACCAGATATGCTTTGAATCTCCATTCAGCACAGGAATATAGGAAAGCCCAGACTGAAACACCTCTGTGGAAGGTTGCAGTAATGAGTGCCATCTGCTATAAGTTTCATGGTCAAAACTATTCTCTGTTCTATTTGTATACTAACCCCTGGGAAAAAACTGTGCCTCACTAAAGAGTCCCTGGTCTGATTTTGATAACTTAAGCAAGGCAATTTTAAAGATTTAGAATAAGTTGAGCCAAATATAAAAAAAAAAAAGCTGTGAAAAGAATAGACAAAAGAGAGAATTTGGCCATCAAAATAATTTCACCAACATATTCAGATATTTAGTCATAAGCAAAATATTACAAGCCATATTAAGAAATAGGAAGAGATGGACCAGCCAAAAGAATCAATCAAATATCCTGAAGAGATACAGGATTTAAGCCAATTAATCAATGATAGTCACACAACTCTCCTAAGTGATTTCAAAGAATTTAAAGATAACATGAAAAAAATAAATAAAGAATATTAAGAAGACATTGGGTGAGCATAGTGAACAATTTCAAAACCTACAAAGAAAAGTAACTGACCTTATGGAAATGACAGAACACAAGAGAAGAAATTTAAAATGCATTAGAGGCACATAAGAGCAGATTTGATTTGCTTGAAGACAGAATTAATAATTTCAAAGACAGAGCATCTGAACTGGAAAAGAGAGGAGAAGAGAAAGAAAAGAGAATGAATAAAATGAGTGGGAACTCTCTGATATTCACATCTAAGAAATAGATTGGAGGGCTGTTTCTCTGCTCACACAGAGATATCACCACTATCAGTTCCTGCCATAAACAGGAACTTTCCTGCTCATCTTATATCCCTTATCTCCCACCTTATTTCCTATGCATATCACTAAATGTTTCTGTAATCTTGTTTCCCTATTATCAGCCTGGAATTCTTATGATGTTTATTTATGGCCCCTCACCTGGGAGATACCTGCCTGTTCCCCGGCACCTTCAACCTGAAATTGACTGTGAAAAAATTCTGAATAAAATGCGTGCTGGGGATCAGTTCGAGACTATAGCTTCTTTAGCTGTTCTCCCCCCGACATCTCTCAACCTCCATGTTCACAGTAATTTCACTGTGCCATCATGGGCACTGCTGGACAGATCCCCACAAGACTTTTCAGGATGGATTCTGGCAAGTGGCGACCCTACTTGACTCGGACCAGCGGCTCAATCTGCACATCAAATGGAAGAAATTTAGCTGGATAACTCATGACCCCAAGGTAAGGGAACAGCAACGCCCATTCAGGATAGTTGTCTACATGTAAAGAATTCAGTCAGGGGTATTACCTATTTCATCATAGGTTCAGGACTCTCAAAAGAGCAAAAAGTTTTCAATAAAACCATTCATCAATTACTAAAGGCAGCTAACTGTACAGTAAAATAAACTCAAATATTTGCCTTCTTACAGTTAGTCCACAATTTCTGCCCATGGTTTCCTGACAGAGGAACATTAGAATTATGGGAGCAAGTAGGAAAAAATCTAAAAAGAAGATATGAACAGGGAAATAAAATTCCCAACTCCACTCTTATAACCTGGAGCCTAGTAAAAACAGCTTTGTGCCTGCTTTACACCCCTTCCCAGCCTACTGCTCCTCCAGAGGAGTCCCCACTCAAAAGTCCCTTAGCTTTAGGCAAAGAGGAAGCCCTGCTTCCTCCTCCTCCTCCACCTCCTTCCCCAGTTCCTCTTAAAAAATCCACAATCCCTAAGGTAGAAGAAACTTTACTCCTGCTACCTCCTCTTCCACTCAGTCTTCTTTGAAACTCAGACACCTCGCCTTGCTGGGAAAAAATGCTTAAAAGAAACCATAGAGCTAGGAAAATGTCATGTCTTTTCTGTAACTCTCAAAAATGGACAGCTATAGCATGAATCACTTCCTTATACAGTCTTTAATTGGTAAAGAGAAATATTAATGAAAATGAACTTCACTGTTCCTTTACTAAGGGGATTTTACACTCCATTGCTAATGGCTATCAAATGTGCCCCTGGGATTGGAAAGTTTTTGTAAAATCATTGTTGCCACAGCTCAGTTTAATGTTTGGCAACTAGAATATCAAGAAGACTGCCCTCAACAGGCAGAAGTGCTGAATAAAGCCCTTATCAATAACATCATGCTTGTAAGGAAACATCCTGCCAAAGAATTAACTAAGATAAAATATTCCAGCAGGTGCTTTGCAGCCCTCCTACTGCCTATATCATAATGTGGCCGTGTGTTGGTGGGGGCTGATAAAATTAAATCACTGGAGGAATACGAAAACTTGGTAACACACTTTCAAAAAAAATTTCTCAAAAGCAGTAAAATCAAATATGTATGTTTCTATAGATGTATTGTAATTTGTTTTATGTTTATCTGTTTGTTCAGTGTCGGTGTATATTTTGATACCTCTGGATAGTAATATTAAATTGATAAATAAAAATTATTAAAAGAGCTCTATTCAAATGGCCAAAAATTAAATAAGCACTAATATTAATAAAAAAATTTAAAATAATAAAAATAGTTATAACCAAATTGAGTCATTACCTTAACAAATTTGTTTAATGTTGATGGTAATTGTATGTTGTAAAAGGTTTGCTTGAAAACAGTTTCCAAAATCATTTTGGTAACAAAAACAGAATGTATATAGAATATGATTGTTAAGGAAAAAGAAAGTAATTTTGTCCTAAAACCTTAATGAATACAGAAAGTGTAGAAGGTGCACAGAAAAGAAATTTTTATGGTCAAAGTTAAGTGAGATTTGATGGGTTTATATATAAAGTTCTAAAAGCTTTAGTATCAAATAGTTTTCTGAT
>JAQZBX010101474.1:0-11256 GCA_029593785.1 Cabassous unicinctus
AGCAACATCCTTATTGGAAAAATGGCCATGGATACGGTGGAATAATTTATTGTCAGAGGTGAATAAAAGTCAACACAAATTTAATAGTCACAAAACAAAGCATACTATGTATATTAAGGTGTCTTACCAAGCCAGATTCTTACCAGAAAAATCTCATCCAACCAGATTTTCTCTGGATACCTATGTAACTGGTAGGAACAACTCCACAAACTGGGGTACACATGAAGATACACCCTCTTATTTTTTGGTTAACTTACTCAGAACTCCTGTACACCCTATTAGGCAGGCCAGTATCTCTCTCCCTTGAGCTGGCCCCTCCAGGGCTTATTCAGTCCTAAAATGGTCCCTGACTACCATACATCTGCCAGAGATTGCTGAGGTCTCCTTGGTCTATTCTGCACTGGCTTCTCGTGCCACAGAGTGCCAATGTTGACCTCTGGCATGGCACAATCTGCCCGCCATTGCTCCTCCACTGCCGTAGGGAGTCCTGCCTGGCTCTGAGGCCCACGCAGGCCAAGAGGATGGCCCAGCCTGTACAGCCGCTTCCAGGGTGGCTGAGTCAAGCCCTCTGAAGCAACTGTTGACTCAAGGAATCTTTTTCCCAAGATCCTTTGCCCAAAACAATGGGCCAGATAGAAAACACACTTTAACTATTTTAAATTCATTGATGTTTGTTTTATGAACAAGATATGCTCTATCTTGGTGAATGTTCCATGAGCACTTGAAAAAATGCATTATTGTGTCTGGTGTAGTGTTCTATTTACGTCAATCTTGTTGGTTGATTGTGTTTTCAGATCTTCAATATCCTTGCTGATATTCTGTCTAGTAGTTCTACCAGTTGCATAAAGATGTTGAAATTTCTGATCCTAGTCATGTATTTGGTTCTTTATCCTTTTGGGTCTATTTGGTTTTGTTTCAATTATTTTGAGGTTCTGTTGTTTGGTTTGTTCACATTTAAGATCATTATGTCTTCTTGGTGGATTGATAATTTTATCATTTTCCAATGTTACTCTTTGTCTCTAGTAAATATTTTTGCTTTATTGGATATTAATATAGCCCCATGAAGCCATCTGGCCAAGGGAGATACTCTACCACCAGGATAGGAAGTCTTCACTAACCCATCAAAGGCTCTGATATGTGTTATGTATTACTGGCCATTTGCATGTCTTGTTTTCCCCCATCATCAATGGGGAGTTTTAATTACAGTAAATGTTTCTTTCCACCACTGCACATTTGGTGTTGGTTAGGGATGCAGCCTGTTAGCTATGAGCCATCTGGATCACAGGAATCACATCAAGACCTTATGAAGAAGATGGCATAAATCCCAACAGCTTGGATTCTGAGCTGGGTTCTGAGCTGCACGCAGTACCCAGATGAGATTTGGGGACCCTTCTTCTCTGGGGAGTAAAGTGTATATATTGGAAAAGGGAATGATGGTAGCCCAAAGAGTGACATACAATATTTCTGGCCTGATCAAGAGCTATTCCTCCCTTATTCCTTGATAATAGGACTCTAATACTTTTTCTGGCAATGACTAAAAATGACTTAAATCAATGACTGATTTAAGCCAATCACAGCAGTCCCATTCCTCTGTCAGTGATTGGTTCAGGTATGACCATGTGACCCAGTTCTGGCCAATGACTCAAGGCAAAGTCTACAAAAGGTAACTGAGCTTAAATCTCAACTTCTGGCCTCCACTGTTTCCTCTTCAGGATATATTGTTTGAGAATGTTATGCCTGAAGCACTGGCAGCTTCCTTGTAGCCATAAAGGGAACTATAGCCAACACCAGAAGATGATGAATAGGAAAATTGAAAAAGCTTGGGTCTTTGATCACGTAATTGAGTTGCTAAATTAACCCAAAATTCTTCTTAAAGGAGTAATAAATACTGCCAGGGTTTAATTAATTTTCAGTAAGACTTTCAGTCTCTTGCTACTAATTCCTAAATTATACAGATTTATAATTAGGTTCTGGGCTACCTACGACCTGAGATTTGGCCTCCAGCCCTCTCAGAAATGTAAGCCACCTCAGATAGCTGCTTATATGTTCAGATGTATAAAGAGCCTGTTTTCTTTATGTCTCCCTACAACATCTCTCAACTACTTAAAACATATGATAAATTTCTACTAAGTGATTTTGCACGCCCTAAGACTTTGCTTGGAAAGCTTTCATTGATTCACAAAACCATAGAGTGTTCAAGCCTAGGGGATCTGAAGACTATCTCTCCAACATAATCATTTTACAGATGAGAAAGCTTAGACTCTGTGTGGGGCTTGACCAGTGCAAGGTCAATCAGTGAAGCAAAGGCAAGACAAAGGGCAATCCAAGCCTCAGGCATTGTAGGCCATACAGCACTGTCATCTGAGCCATAAGATATGCACACTGAAGTTAGCATCCTCGGTTGGACATTTTTGCACCTAATGTTTTGCTTGGAATCAAAGCAACAGCTGACAGTGTTCCTCTCTATGTTTTTCTGGGACTCTGAGTGATGGTAGATGCAAAAGAACTTGAACATTTATAGCAATTAGTTTGCCAGGAAACCAATCCCAGGACCAGACACAATTATTGTCACCACTTCATATCTACCCACTGAACACTCTTCCATCAGCAGCAAGCCCCTGCCACACAACAGCTCTTAGCTCTGCATATTATATTAGCACAGGGTATGTTTACTCTTGTGAGATTAAGGTATAAGTGAAGGTACATATGGACCACAGTCAGTGGCAGTCCTTGGTCCTTAGAGATGCTCCGAAAGAGAGAGGCTGTCCTGATAAATGAAATGATCACCTTCTGGGAAAAGCTAAGCTATTGGTTTCCCAACCTTATTGGACATCAGGACCACTTAGAGGACCTATGAAAATTCAAATTCCTAGGCCCCCTTCCAACCCTCCAGCATCAGAAGCTCTGGTAGTAGTATAAAGTAGTCTGTATTTTCAACTCCCAGTTGATCACATTGGACCCACTTGGCTGGGGCAAGAGCCCTCCCCATGAAATAATGTCCTCAGTAGCTTCCCTGGAGAAAACTGACCAGCCTCCCATGGAGGGTTGTTCAACTCTGGGAGCTCTCAGACCCGGGGCTCTTGGCCCACCTTGAGAAGATGCATTGAGATAAAGGAGTTGACCCAATTTCCTGAATCTCTGTAATCAAAACCTATTTCTCAGAGGTAAGTCAAGAGGCACAACAATGGCCCACTTCTCCCAGGTGCTTCTCCCACTTGTGACACCAACAATGAACACTCTTGAAGATGTTACATCTATTCGCTCATTTAACCTTCAGAATAACTTGGTGTCTTGATTCGCCAGGCTGCTATGACAAATCCCACACAACAGGAATTAATTGGCACATGATTTGTAAGACTAGAGGTTGAAAATCAAGAGATCAGCTCAAATGTCACAGGAGCAATGAAGCCTTCTCTGACTACCCTTAATAAAATAGAAATTACTCCCTATCCATATGACATACATATTTCATTTAAATATTTTTTTTATATTTTCTGCCTACCTTCCTTTGAAATGAGGTCAGTGGCTTTGCTTTTGTTTCTGTATTTTCTCAGACCTTAGGACATAGCCTGGCACATAGTGCTCAAATTGTATATATAAATTTGTTTTAGTTTGCTAAAGGCTGCCAAGGCAATATACCAGAAATGGGTTGGCTTTTACAATGAGGGTTTATTAACTTATAGGCTTACAGTTCTGAGACCATGAAAGCGTAAAAATCAAGGAATCATCAGGAGATGCTTTCTTGCTGAGCTGCAGCTGTAGATGATCAGGCGCACAGTAGTGTTTGCTAGTCTCTTCCTTCTGGGATCTGTTGCTTCCAGCTTCTGGCTGCTCCTTCTATGGCTTTCTCTTTCCCTGCTTCTGATTTCCCTGATTTCAGCTTCCTGTTCTCATGGCTTTCTCTCTCAGCTTCTGTGGGCTCCTCTCTGAGCTCCTGGGTCTTGTCTGTCTCTCTGTATCCATCCCATTTATAAAGGACTCCAATAAGAGACTTGAGACCCACCCTGGGTCACACCTTTCTGAAATAATCTAATCAAAAGCCCTTAATTGAAGTTATTTAATCAAAAGTTACTGCCTACAATAGTTTCACACCCACAGGAATGGATTAGCTATAAGGGCATGCTCCTCTAGGGTTCACCCTCTTTCAAACTGTCACAATATAAAATGACTATTCTTTATGTTCTTATTTTTCTTTATCTCTGTTTCCAAAATCTTCTTAGATATATGAACCTTAGTTATAACAAACATTTTTTAGTGAATAAGTTTTGGGGAGGTTAACTAGACAAGAAATAAGACCAGGCTAGATATACTTATATTTTGAACAAGATAAGAACTGTGGGAATTCTCATTTGGCATACTCTGTGATATCATCAGTCTTCTAAGACCAAGGTAGGTGATGGAGAAGTTATGAAGACCATTGTCGAGAAAAGGAACAAAGCAGGCTGGGAGTAGGTGGAAGGATGCATGGAGCCAGACTGAGGTTGGAAATCATTAATTTTAAGTTCACCATTAGCCTGGCAGCCTGGGTGGGTCCAGGTTGTGGTTTAGCAGGGCAGGCTACTTCAGCTTTCTTTGCATGGGCACAGGGAGCCAAGTGTGGCTGGAAATAAACACAGCCACACTGACTGGTCTCACTTTATGAGCCTTGTATATTGGCCAGCCATCATACTATATTTCCATAGATCAGTGTTTCCCAAAATTCAGCACACATAGAATCACCTGGAGGGCTCATTAAAGCACAAATTGTTGGACTCCACCCCCAAAGTTTCTGATTTAGTAGTTGGGGTGGTGCCCAGGAATCTGCATTTCTAACAAGAACACAGGTGATGCCACTGCTGGTCTAAGGACCCCTGCCCTGCATTCTCCCACACTCTTCTAAGTAAATATTTCATATGTTCTACTCCCTCCTCATGCCTCCAACACCCCCTTCCCCATCCCCACTGTCAGCTCATGACAATGTCCTACCAAAAAAGGAGCAACAGTCAGAACAGAATTTCTACAGGCTCCCACAACCATGACCCTTCTGCATCTGGCCAGGTATATGGCTGTCTCTCCTGTTAGCATGAATGAGCTCTTAGTGGTCTTAGTCAGGGACACCCCTCCATGCTGAACTAGACCCTAACCTCTCTCACCTACTCAAAGGCATTCATACAGGAATTCTCTCCATTCTCCCTCTTTTTGTTTCCTTTTGTTTTCTTTTTTGTGTGTGTTTCTTCTCTCCATTCTCTCTTGCTTCATCAGTTTCTCCTCATTTTTTTCCCACCAGCATACAAACATACTGTTATTTTCTCCCTTTTAAAACAAACAACGATTCTCTCCTTGAAGTACTCTCTTCACTTGGCTTCCAGTCACTTCCATGGACTTGGTATTTTTCTGATCTTTCTGGCCTTTCCTTTTCAGTTTCCTTTATGGATTCTTCCTTACCTGCTGTGATGGTTAGGCTAATGTGTCAACTCGTCCAGGTAATTGTGTCCAGGTGTTTGTTCCAGCAAGCACTGGGCTAATTGGAATACAAGAGCATTTATGTACTTCAATCACCAGTGAGTTTTCTGCATGGATGGCTGATTACATCTGCATCAATCAGGGAGATTACATCATCAATGGGTGGCTCTTTTATCCAATCAGTTGAATGACTTAAAAGGGAAAGTGATTTCAACATTCAGAGAGAATTTCCCAGCTCGTCATTGGACAGGCAACATCTCACAGAAACTCATCAACGACCTTTCATTGGACTTTCATCGGAGCCACTGGTTTGCAACCTGCCTGCAGAACCTGGACTTGTGCATCCCCACGGTCGCGTGAGAGACTCTTTTAAAATCTCATATTATTGACAGATATCTCCTGTTGATTCTGTCTCCCGAGAGAACCCTGACTAATACACCTGCCCATCTCTCCTACTTCTCAATGTTGAAGTACCCCAATACTTAGTGACTGGATCTATTATTTTTTTTCATCTATACACACTCCTTTCATGATGTTCTCAGTCTTGCGGCTGTAAATATAATTTATCTGCTAACCTTTCTTGAATGCATAGACCGCTTATTTGGACTTCTTCCTTGAGTTCCAGCCCAAATGTCCCACTGTCTATTCTCAATCTCCCCTTAGTGTCTTATGTATCAATTTGGCTAAACTGTAGTTCCCAGTTATATAATCAAATACTAATCTAGGTGCTTCTGTGAAGGTATTTTGTAGATGTGGTTAGCATCTATGATCAGTTGACTTAGTAAAGATTACCTTTGATAATATGGGTGGGCTTTATATAAATGCATGGAATAAACTTATAATAACATCTGATAAAAGAAAAACTTTTCAGGCAATTTAGAATCTCACAGCTTTATTGATTCATGGATTGGGCACCATCCCATTCAGAAAGTAGAAGGGATCTCTGCCAAGGGGTGGAAAGGAGAAGCTCATAGAGGGCAAATGCAGAAGGAAGTGAGGAAATGTTCTGATTGCCTGATATTAGGTTTTTCTTATACACAGGGGAGTCTTACAAAGTGGGGAGCAGACATACATTGATTAGTATGGTATGCTTGTACATTCTGATATGTTCTCTCTACTTAACCAAAACTAGCTTTATCACTGGGTATTACTTATCTGCAGTTATGTAGGGTGTGCTCCATTTTCTTGGAAAATCCATGCAGGTCAATCGTTTTTGTCCTGTCTCAGAAAGCGGTCCCTCCTGGCAATGTCCAATGCAGGAGGTCATTTTGTTTTACTTAACATATCTTTAAAAGATCTTAGTTACAGGATGAAAATTAAGATTAAGAACATGTTTTTGTTGGGGTGCATGATCTGCTTGGCATATAGTCCTAGAAGAAATGCCGGTGTTCAGCGTAAACCAAATTGTTTGCGCAAATGGTTTGGCATAATGACCGCTTCTTATCAGTTGAGGGGATGGTAGGAACCCTCCAAAAATCCAAGTTCTCAGATATCAGCTAAGGGCCAAACTTGTAAACATGACTTTGGAAGGATATCAGTCAGGACTGCTATGTTAACTCATTTCTGCAAAAGCTGGTTCTCTGAAGAAAAAAAAATTCAATAAAACGTAGTCTTCTAAGGAGACTGACAAAAATAAAAAGAAAGAAGATGTGAATCACCCATATCAAGAATGAAACAGGATATCAGTACAGATCCTGAGGCCAATAAAAGCATAAGGGAATACTGTGAACAATGTTATGCTCATAAATTCTATACCATTGAAGAAATGGATCACTTCCTTGAAAACCACAAGCTACTAAAACTCAGCCAAGATGAAATATGTAATCTGAAATAACTCTATAACCATTAAAGAAATTGAATTTGCAATTTAAAAATTCCAGAAAAATAATTCCCCAGGCCCAGATGGCTTCATTGGCGAATTCTATCAGATATTTAAAGAAGAATTAATACAATTTAAGTAATCACTTCCAGAAAAGAGAAAAGAAAACACAGCCCAACTCATTTTATTAAGCTAGTATTACTCCGATATCAAAACCAGACAAAGCCAGTACAAAAAAAGGAAATTATAGACCAATATCTCTCGTACACCCAGAACAAATATTTGTTAACACAATATCAGCAAACCAAATCCAACAATATATAAACAGAATTATACACCATGAACAAGTAGGATTATTCAAGGTATGCAAGATTGAGTCAACATTCCAAACTCAGTTAATGTAATCCAGCATATGAACATGCTAAAAAAGAAAAAGCATGTGATCAATTGATGCAGAAAAAGCTCTTGACAAAATACAAAACCCATACATGATAGAAACTTTCAGCAAGTTAGAAATGAAGGGAAATTACCTTAACTTGTTTTTCCTCTAAGATCAGTTACAAGGCAAGGATATTACTGCTCTAGTTCAACAACTGGAATTTCTAGTCACTTCAATGAGGCAAGAAAAAAAAAAAAAAAAGGCATACAAATTGGAAAGGAAGAAATAAAACTATCTCTGTTTGCATGTAATATGATTGTCCACACAGAAAATCCCAAGAAATCTACCAAAAAATTACAGAAACTAATAAGTGAATTAAGGAAGGTTGCAGAATACAAGATCAACACACAAAAATCAATTGCATGCCTACATACTAAAAATGAAAATCAGAAAACAAAATTTAAAATACAGTAATAACTTTTACAGACACTCCCAAGAAAATTAAATACTTAGGCATACACATAAAATACGTACAGAGTCTATATCCCAAAAATTACAAAATACTTGTAAAATAAACCAACAAGACCTAAATAAATGAAGAGACATACTGTATTTGTGGGTTGGAAGACAACATAATAAAGGCATCAATTTTTCTCCAATTAATGTATAGGTTTTACACAATTCCTATCAAAATCACATCAAAGTTTTTTTTGTAGATATAGACAAGCTTATTCTAAAATATATATGGAAAGACATACCCCAGAAGAGCTAAAACATCTTGAAAAAGAAGAATAAAGTGTGAGAAATCACTCTACCCGATTTTAAGGCTTAATATATAGCTACTGAAATCAAGACAATGTTGTTTAGCAGAGCAATAGATACATATATAAATGAACATATTAGTGAACTGAGAAATAGGTCCAGACAAATATGCTCAACTGATTTTTGGCAAAGATGCAAAAGCAATTCAATGGAAGAAGAACAACCTTATTAAGAAATGGTAATGAAGCGACTGGACATTGTATTTGTCAGCCAAAGGGGTGCTGATGCAAAGTACCAGAAATCTGTTGGCTTTTATGAGGGGTATTTATTTGGGATAAAAGCTTACACTTACAAGGCCCTAAAGAGTCCAACTCAAGGTACTTTCTCACCAAAGATGGTTGCCGATCTCTGGGAAGGGTTCAGCCATCCTTCTTCCTCTTAAAGCTCCGTGGTTCCATCTTCTTTCGATGTCAGCCATAGGCTGGTGTAGGGCTTGTTTATTTCTGGGCTCAGCAATTCTGGTCTCTTCACAAGGTCAGCTATAAACTATCAGGCAAATGTCTCAGCTCTCCCTGGGGCTCCAGGATAAAAATTGATAAAGTTCTCTCTCTGGTATCTCTGGAGCTTTTGTGTCTTCTTCTGTGTATGTCTTCTTGAGTGAGTGCTCCTTAACATCAGCCCAAGGGGGCGGGACTCAACCCTGAGCCACACCCTACTTGACATGTTGGAATCAAAGGCCCTAATTTGATTTAAGTAAGTTTAAAACCTTTGAATTTAATACAATCAAAAAGTATCACACCCAGAGGAACAGACCAATTTACAAACATAATTAATATCTTTTTTTGAAATTTATAAATAATATCAAACTGCTACAGACACCTTTAAGCAAAAACCAAAATTGATTTTTGACCTAAACTTCACATACCATGCAGAAAGTAACCCAAAATTGATCATACATTTAAATGAAAAATGCAAAACTATAATATTTTAGAAAAAAATTGGAGATAATCTTTAGGATATAGGGCCTGGCAAAGAGTGCTTAGAGGATATCAAACTCACAATCCATTAAAAAATTGATAACTTGGACTCCATGAAAATTAAAATATTTTGTTCTTCAAAGACCCTGTTAAGAGGATGAAAGGACAATTTACACAATGGGAAAAAATATTTGCAAATCAAATATTTGGCAAAGAACTGGTATCTAGAATATATAATAAATTCTCAAAAACTCAACTATTAAAAAAACAATCTAAAATAGAACATGTACAGATATTAAGAGGATACATAGATGGCAAATAAGCACATGAAAAGATTATCAATGTCAGAGAGATGAAAATTAAAAGCACAAGGAGATAACATTACATATCTATGGGAATGGCTTAAATACAAACTAGCAACAACATAAAATACTAGGTAGGATGCAGAGAAAATGGAACTTTCAGACATTGTTGATGAGAAGGTCATATGGTGCCACCACTCTGGAAAACAGTTTGGCCGTGCCTTAAAATACTAACCACTCAACCTCCCTATGACCAAGCAATTGCATTTATTTGTCATTTACCCCAAAGAAATGAAAACTTGGGTTCAAAGAAATACCTGTACACAAATGTTCATAAGGACGTTATTTGTAATAGCTGAACACTGGAATCAGCCTAGATGTCCTTCAACAGAGCAAAGCCTGCTTTCTGCTATTGCTTCTTCTCCCAACGACATCAGCGTTCAAATCCCATGAGAGTGGAGGCCAGGCTTTGACACAGCAGCTGCAGATCCCTGGTCCAAGCCAACAAGACCATGGATGCTGTGCCCAAGGAGGCAGGCATAGCCAGCCTTAGGGGCAAACTTACACAACGGAGACCCAGGAGACGGAAAAGAGTCAGCAGATAAAGTCTTCCCCTCACACCCTGCAGCAGACTGATGCACCAAACCTCCACGGTAACACTTTGTATGCCCACTGTGCCTGCAGATGAAGCCCCAGCCAGCCAGCTGGGGAGCACACCAAATATTTTCTTTCCTTCCCTGCCTCATGCCTCCCTGGCTGATGTGATAAACCATCAGCACCAAAGTTGTGCCTCTGGCCATGTTTCCCAGGGCACTTGGACCAAGACAATGTAGGTTTTCCACATGTATATTCATATCGCACACATGTCTTCAGGCCCTGGGTCACAATGGGGTCCTGGTATAAAATCTGTTTCTTTCTATAGGTTGGGTTTAAAATGTTTGCAGTCATTAGTGCAGACTCAGTCTTTAGCCTAAGCATCCCTGTGTCCCTGTATCCTAGCCCCCACCTCACTAGCTCTGTCCATTTGTGCAATCCTCAGTTTAAGGGGCTCTATTGGCCAAGTCTGGAAGTAAGGCATCATCTTAACCAGAACCCTGCCCCTGAACAGAGTCAGGGTCTGCTGCCAAGCCAGAAGGGGAGATGGCTATTGAGCAGAAACCATCAAGGTCTTCCCAGAAGGCATGAAACAGAGGGAAGTCCTGAGTGCTCTGAAGGGCCTTTGGGAGTCCTCCGTCCACCTTAAGCTCCTAATTCTTTTTGCGAGTCCTGTGCAGAACATAACTTGGGGGTTAGGGGAACAGGAAGAAAGAAGTAATCTTCCCTCCTCATGTCAGCCTCCTGACAGTCCTTGCAGTAATGACCAGAATTTCCTGAACTCTTTCCTGTTCAATACAACCATAATCTATTGGACCAGCTGTTTTCCATGTACCTGCAGTGAGATATGGACCTGGCAACCAGAGATGGGACCAGACTAAAGGTCACTTCTCACCTCCAGCTCTGTGTCCTTGTCCCAGCCCTTCAGGATCCTCCTGGTCCAGAAACAGAAATCCAAATATAGATCTTTATAAGCCGGTG